>JAQGAW010001498.1:0-18837 GCA_034698025.1 Phthiracarus crinitus
TACTACCAGATAACATATTTATTTCTAATATTAAAAAAGTTTTTAATAAGGTGTATTTTTTCTAATCATTAAATTGTGGCGATACTGGACACAGTACCGCATGTTCATTAGATATTTGATAACTAAATATCTTAAAAGCGTAATAAACGTTAAGATACCAATGAAGTACACTGAATTCAATAACTATAACCAATATTAATATAACACTTAAATTATGTTAAACATATAAAGCGCTTTAATAGAAATTGTGTGTTTAGATGAATATGCAAAAACGATGCGTGTTTGTGTAACGCGTGAATTAATATGTAATTGAACAGTATTTGTGTGATAATTTAGTCTGTATGTGAATAACTGTATTGTCTGAGAGCACGTAAGTAACTGAAAAAATGAATATTAAAATAAGCGCTTAAATAGTGATTTACAGCTAATATGTTAAGCGATAGTACAATGTACGCAAAAAAAATCGGAATTGCATTAACGTTACAAAATTTACAATAACTTCTGAACCTGAAGTGACACAGCGATAATTTTTGTACATAAATAAAGCTAATAAATGGGCCTATTTATTGAGTATAACATTCAAGCAATGTTATTGTTTATATATTAGTTTTAGCGCGAACAAAAATAAACAGTTAAAATGAATTGTAAACCCGCACAAGTTCTTGAATTCCATTTTAATCAAGGAATTAAAAACCCAAATGAGTTGGTAAATCTTTCAGGTATGAGTTTATCTCAAGTTTATTGGTGTTTAAACCGTTTAAAATCGGGTGAAACACTTAAGAGAAGACCTGGATCTGGACGGCGAAAAGTACTACAGGCGATCGACCATAACCGTATAGCACGTATTGCCGTACTACACCCAACTTATTCGGCAAAAACGATTGCAATGGTTGCAAATAAGAATGGTAGCCCACTTGTTAGCCATGATACTATCAACCGGTATCTGAAATCACGTGGTTGGGTGTGTAAAGTGCCGCGAACTTTACCTATGATGACCGCTCTTCATAAAACTAAACGCGTTCAATGGGCGGTCAGAAATAGGGAAAATATGTTCCTTAGAACTGTGTTTAGCGATGAAAGTTATTTTCAACTTTATCGCAATACCATTAAAGTTTGGACAAAGAAAAGCCCAACAAAAATGGTACCAAAACATCCTGAAGGGTTCTGTCTTCAACAGGACAATGCAAGCTGCCATGTTTCCGTCGCCACTAAAAAATGGTTTCGGGAAAATAACATCGATGTTATGGACTGGCCTGCGGCTTCACCTGACTTAAACCCAATTGAAAACATTTGGTGTTTAATGAAGAACCAACTGGAAAGGTCAGAAAACATAAATACGACCAATTGGATCGCTCAAATTCAAAAAATCTGGGATAACTTGAGCCCTGATATACTAAGAAATTTAGTTAAAAGCATGAAAAAAAGATGTCAATCGGTTATTGACAGCAACGGCGATAAAATTGAATACTAATTTTATGCGTTTATGCTCTTAAGAATATGCAATTTGTAATTTTAATAATAAAATATTTTTAAAATTAAAATCTAACTCTTAATTAACTCAAATACAATTCCGATTTTTTTTGCGTATATTGTATATGCAATTAAGCGCATAATATGATGTGTGAGTATGCATTGAATAACACGTGAATATGCATTATATAAGAATATATACTATGAGTGTCAATGAGTAATAATAACATAATAGTAACTAATATTGTATATGTTATGAGTGTATGTGAGTAATGATAGAAAACTAGTAATAAATGTAAGCAAATCGTAAACGGAATATGAACAATAAGTGAATGTGATGAGTTATCAGCGCAGAATAAGACGAGTGACTTTTGGGTAGCTACAAAATAATTATTATAATACGGATAAATTAATATACATGTTATGATAATGATTAAAATAAATTTAAACTTACAAAGGATTTAAAATTAATTTTATGATAAATTAAGATACAAACTGTTAAATTAAAGTTTATTTTTAAAGACTGAATCATTATATATAATTAGGTAACAAAATAATTTAATTATAAAAGGAAGGAATGGATTGTTATTAGTGTTGTTTTGATTTTTGGAATCAAAATCAAAATATAATCAATTTTGATTATTATTTTTGTCAATATTTCAATATTTTAACAAAATTAAAATCAAAATTATTGTGTTATTTTTAATTTGATTTTGAATTTTCAAAATTTTTTTCATTTAATTGTATTTTGATTTTGATTTTTAAAAGAATAATCATATAAATTGTTTTTTGATTTTGACTTTTGCCGAATTTTAATTTTGATTGTATTTTGATTTTGATTTAAAATATCAAAACAACACTAAATAGAAAAACCTAAAAAATCAAAATCAAATTAAAAATCACAAATAATTATAATTATAATTTTGATTTTGTCAGAAAATCAAAATCAAAATACGAAATCAAAATTTAATTTTGACAAAAATAAAAATCAAAATTCAATCAAAATTAAAATTCGGCAAAAGTCAAAATCAAAATACAATTTATATGATTATTCTTTTAAAAATCAAAATCAAAATACAATCAAAATAAGAAATGTAAAAGCGAAACAACACTAATTGTTATATCAGATGCTTCCCAGTAAAATTCATTCATATTTTTTTAGAAGTTAAAATATATTATTATATACTTATTACAGTATGTTATAGCACGACATCTATAAGCGTGAAAAATTTAGCAAATAATTTATTGGTCTCCTATATCAAGTTAATTTTTAATATTTAATTTAACACCTTTCTTAATCGAAAATATCTAATCCGGAATATAAATAACTTTTTAATGTATAATTAGTTTATAACAAAAAAGCCTGAAGATTTTAAAATTAGAAAATTTATATAAATTCTTTAAATTGTAATAAATTAGTATTTTAACTAAAAAGGATTAATATAAATAATCAATATCTTTCAAGATATATATTATATCTAATTTAAGATTTTGATTTTGCTTTTAATAAGATAATTATTAATTATTTTTAAATTTTTGATATTTTCCTAAATTTTAATATTTCTTGTATCTTAGTTTTGATTGCCAAATTTACTAGTAAGATTTAATGATAAATTATTTCTGATATATAATTTGATTTTGATTTAGAATATATTTAGATCTGATTTTAATAATATTTATATAATATGATAGTATTTTGATTTTGACTTGAGTCAAAATTTTAATTGTATTTTGATTAAGATTAATCAAATTTAAAAGACAAGGGAAACCCTCGGTAAACCGCGACCCACATCTAATACTTACACCGTAGCGCCTCATTGAAGTGAAATGAAATAAGTAATAATGAACATTATAACGATAAATAGCGCGTATATTTTAGAGCATTATTTTATGTACTGTACTTGTACTTATGTGACATTTTTTTTCAAGCGTTAACTAAAATGTAAACAAAGATCACTGACGGAGCCGTTTGTATAATTTAATATAGTTTGATATTAATTTTATTTTCATTTTGGTTTTAAAAAGTTAATACAATAAAAATGACATTTGTATTAGAATTTGAACCTAGTTTATTAGGGTCTTGTAAAATTTAAAACTTTATAACTTTTTTAATCTAAAGTTTACAATCAATAACATTTAAGAATAAGAAGGGAATATTAAATTGATTTAAATAAAAAGAATAATTTAACAAAAATTGGGATTATGTTTATTTTTTTCCTACATACAATTGAATATTTATTATATAATACTTTAGTAAAAAGTTTCAAATAAATTCATTTCATATCACTTATTCTGTCGGAGTTTTTATTCCGTTTACCATTTTATTATTAGATAAGACCTTACTCTTCGAGATATCTAAGAGAATCTGTATTCCGCATTGCATATGAAAAGAAGAGAAGATGAAGATCGACAAGCAATATAACTTCAATATAAAACAAAATATTAAGAGATATAAAATATAGTATCATTGAACGGAATAATTATAGAATTGTTAGAAACTGAAATGGTATCAAATAAAAGAATGTGTAAAATTTGATGAAATGTGAAAACAACACGAAACAAAATTAACATTCGAAATTATTTATGAATAGTTCATTTAAATATTCACGATAAACATGCCTATATAATTGATTTTTTTGTCTAGTTTATATTGATAATGTTTACATATAGAAGTTATTTTTTAGTACAAAATTTCAATTATAAATAAAATGGTTAAAGAATATTAACAAATTATATGAATGTACCAACATATGGATGTCTATTTTTAATTGTTTTTGGAATATTCGTATATATTGGAATTTTTTATTGTTACATATTTGCTTCTATAGCTTTATGATGTTATTATGATATAAATTCTGTTTAAATATTTTTAATAAATATATGATCTAATCATTTAAACATATAAATATTTATATGTATTTAATAAAAGTCGATAAATCAATAATCGATACATATGTATGCAATAATTATACTAATATATAAACATATTGCGATTCATTTCATTTTCCATTAGAAAATTTACTAATATGTCCAAACGTTTAGTTGTTAATAGATATTTAGATGCGTCAATAGATGTCTTCTTAGATCACAATTTCTTCGGAACACTTTACCACATTCCGAACAATTGTATGGTTTAATATCAGTGTGCGTTAATAAATGTGTTTTTAGATTTGATCTTTGATTGAAAGAACGTCCACATGTCGGACACTTATGTGGTGAGTCGTCCATATGAAGAATACGATGAACGGCTAATGTTCTCGATTGACAAAACCCTTTTCCACATTCAATACATTTGAATGGTTTCTCTTTTGAATGAATATAACTGTAAATCAAATCAAATCAAAACATTGAATGAACATTACATTACATTAGTGATGAGAGCTGAGCTATAGCTGCAGCTCGAGCTCAAATTCAGCTCTTGTTTTAGAGTTTTAAAGCTGCAAAAATCAGCTCAAGCTCGGTATTTAGGTTTGAGCTGACTTTTGCGCGTTTCTAAAGTATTTTTCTGTTTCAAAATATGACTCAAAATTCAAAAAAGATTGAATAAAATAAAAATGTTTATAAGATTAAAATATATATTTGATGACATAAAATAATAAGTTTGTAAAATTAAAATGTTTCATATAAAATGAATGATTACTAAAGCTATAAAAATTTATTATTAAATCAGGTTTTCGATTACATGAACACTATTACTACAATGACATACCGATGATCTCTGAGATGGTCTTGACGTCGAAACGCTTTGTTACAGATGTCACACGTGTACGGACGTTCATCCGTATGTGTTCTTTCGTGGATTAACAGATTATACGATTTCGTGAAACGTCTTTGACAATACTTGCAAATAAACTCCTTCTTTGGACGCGTTGATCCGCGACCGACACGTGACATCTTCCGTGAAAAGAAGTCATTGGCATGCGTTCCATGTCCACCAACAATACCATTCATCAATACTTGTTGTCCAACATTGGACGACACTGACACGTGTTGTCCGTGCGATGACGACGACTGTGACGCGTGTGCGTTGACGTTGTAATGACACGATTGCATGTAATCGTGAAATGATTGAATCGATTGTGAATTCAATTGTGAATGAATTGAATTGGAATTCGAATTCGATTTGATTTCTTGTTTTGTCGCCGATTCGGCCAAACGAGAAAAATCGAATTTTGATGATTTGACCATCGATGACATCGAAGATGATGAACATGTACTTTCTTTCGTTCGTTTTGGTGACAAAGATGTACTCGTAAATGGTAATGATGATGATATTGGAGATATCTGTGATGACGATGAAGAACACGGAGACACTAATGATGAACATGAAGACTGTTGTGACTGTTGTTGCAGATGTTTGAAAGCCATGGCAGCGTAAGCTGATTGTTGTGCGGCGCACGCCAGTAGAAACGGATACGGAAATGCGTGTCCAGTGTTTGGGATTAAAGGCATAACTGGTGGTATAAGACAATGTTGGAGTGAAGACGGAAACGGATTGGAATTGATTGGCATTTCTAATGAATGCGATGATTGTTGTGATCGCGCGTGAGTTTGACGATTAATATTGGAATCAATTTCTGAAACAAATAATTGAATATAATTCGAATTCGAACCTATAATACAATAATAGTTGAGTGCACACGTGTGACACTGAAACTGAAACTGAAATCAATTCTTGGCTCAGACTTAAGCTTAAGCTTAGACATGGCATCGAAATCGCATCACAACATGATGTCCTGTTTTCTGGTTTTTTAAAAAAGAAATTTGATCTCAAACTGAACTGAAACTCAATGTGTGATCACTTTTAGTCAATGATTACCACAACTACTGTGATATCGAAGGCCAGACAACACAACAGATTAGATAACGAATTCAAACGAATATAAGAAACTGAAAGAGCAGCGCGAGTGTCAGTGTATGTCTGTCTGTGTGTTTGTCACACATATATTCATTTTAAATACGATTTCTTTTATCCTTATTTTCGAAAACAATTGAAAAGTGTTTATGACTTATTGTGTGTTAAGTGACACTTAATTGTCATTTAAAGAGCGGTTTCACAGAGAAAGCCGCGCGCGAATGCAAAGACAATCTCAAACACAATATTTGCATTGACAACAGAGCACGCGGTGAACAACAAAGCAATAGTTTTGCCGCAAAAGCTGTTATAAGTTATTACTGTTCGATAAGATAACAGTTTTTGAGTGAAAAAAACCGCAAAACTTATAACACTTTATGTTATCTTTTCTTTAGTTTTCATTAGTTTTTAGTTTTAGTTTACATTTTTTTGTCGTTCGCTGTGTTGTCTGAGAAACACAAACATAAACACATAAATGCATTAACAATTAACATTGGCTTACCTTTTGATGATTTGGTTTCAATGGTTGGATCAGTTGTTGAAGAAGTAGTGTTTGTTGTCATTATAACAACATTACAATGAAATTGAATCTATATTTTCAGTTTGATGTGCTTTACTGTTCGCATAACAACATTCAGTTCACTGTTCAGTGTTGTGCTTCTGCTTCTTCTTCTTAACGTTAACAGTGTATGACTACTGATCTGCAATAAGCTTATGGTTTGGCGTCGGCGTCGGCCACAGAACAGCACAGCAGAAGCAGTGCTACCACTGCTGTTGCGATGATTGGCTACTAGAATCCAAAAATGCATAACAACACTATAACTCCACCCACTTATCAATGATTGGTTATATTAATAAATAACACCCAAAACAGTAAACATTAAAACATTAAAACCAAATGTTATTAAAACACTGTTTAATACTATTTTAACGAAAATGAAACCAAAAAATGAAATGAAATGAAATGTTATGTGAATTGCATGACGACTTCACTCGTGTCTCGTGTGAACAACAATTGAAAGGAAAAACTTGAAAGAATTAAAAAAAATACGTAAACATTACTGTTATTACTGTTATGTTATAAACGATTAAACAATTAATATTACAAAACATTTTTTGGAAAAACAATTATAAATTAAAATTTTTTAATGAGTTTTGAAAAAACAATTTAAACAAAGAATGAATGAATGAATGAATTTGAGATCAAAAGAATGCGAATTTGTTTTTTGTTTAAAATTTGTGTCAGTTTTTGGTCATAAATATGATGTTTAATGTGTTATTGCTTTGCATTTAAAGTGAAATTTGCTTCTGTTGTTCACGAGTAGAGAGAGAGAGTGGTGTGGTATGAGTGGATGAGTGGATGAGTGTGTGTGTGATGTCATGCTGTGTTGGAAAGTGTGTGCAAATGAAGATCACATTACTCTTACATATGAATGTTAACCTTTGACCTTATATTCATTCATTCATTTAGTGATCAATCAGTCAATTATAACATAAAATAGAAATCAAACCGAGAATGGAATGTATTATAAGATGAGATCCGGAATGGAATCACATATGCATTCAAATTCCAAACCAAAACAAATGCAAATTAATATGACTTAAAGGCATAAACAGTACAGTAATCCACACAACACTACACAACACTGTCTTCAGTGAAATGTTTTAAATGTTTGCCAAAACTTTAACATTATTTGTGAAAAATAATTATCAGTTGTTAACAAAAAATGTAAACTTTGTTTCGCCGCGAGACTTGAGAGCGCGAGAGAGTGAGAGAGAGTGTGTGTGAGAGACTCATTGTTACTGTAATGTGAGGCACAACAATGGGAATATGGATCGGATTTGATTGTTGTGTTCGCTTTCGATTGTTGGTTTCGTTCAGAAGCATTTCATTCATTGAAATGTAAGTGTAATTCAATGTTTGATTGTGTTTTTAAATGGTTTTGTTTCATACACTCTATGATTAACTGTTCATAACCTTTGACCTTAAAGGGCGGCACAAAACCATTGATCAGTGATTATCATAACTCAAGTGTAAACCACTGGTTGTCAAACCATTCCAACAGACAGTCTTCACTGTTGTTGTCATAAACTGTTCGTACAGTTCGGTTCAGTTACAGTTACGCACACATACAGTACAACACAGACACGTGCGTCCAGTGAACCAAATAATTGTCATTTCATTGATATTAACAATGATTTGCTTCTGTTTTATGACAGAAACAGAAACAGGATATCATAAACAATAAACTAGTTATTAAGAGGAGAGAGGAGGGGGAGGTGTGGTGTGGTGTCACGGGTGCGACCAAACCAATGCTACTGTTGTTGCGGATGTGATGCCATTCCATGTTAATGTCATCCAAACATTTGGTTTGTTATCTCAAGAATGTGTTCTCAAAGGGAGTGTAAGCGCGAGCACACCTGCATTGCAATTACTATCGCTTTAAACATTAAATCAAATCCTATTTCGAACAGATAACACGCGCGTTCATTCATTAGTCATAAAACACGCGTAAAAGTCGTGCGCGTTATGTCTAAACGCGTGCAATCAATGAATCAATGAATGACTGAACGCATCTGCACTCAAACGCGTCAATACATCTGCGCGCGACTCTACCGTATGAAAGTGAATGCGAAGCGAGACAACAATGGATTGAAGAAGAAGATCCGTTTAGAGAGAGCGAGCGAGAGAGGGGTGCCATTAACATCAACATCAATATGAACATCACATCAATGCGGATGTACTGTACCATTGTGTGACCACACCCTCTCTTCTCACACCCACGTCAATACACGGATGTTCACAACACACTTAACCAATGGAATGACACACCCATTCGTGTTATTAACACGATATCTATTCAGATTTTATTGATTTTAATGTTTAATCAAATTATTATTTTATTATAAAAACTGATTAAAAGTAAAACAAAAAATCATAATTCGTTTAAGTTTTGGTTTTGTTTGTGATTAGCTTATGCTTAGCCTTTAGCTTAAGGGCTTTTTGCTCAAACATTAGTGAACAGAACCGAACAGAACAGTACAGAACAACTCCTTCTCCTTCTTGTGATTACTAGTTCGTGACATGAATACATAAGATGTGAACTATGATCATCAGTATATACTCCTACACATCACTACTTCAGAGTTTAGATTCTTTTGCTGCAGAAGAAGCGAAACTATTGATCAGTGAATGGATGCATGAATAAGTGATAATAATAGTGGTGAATATTGTGCTGTGATTCTCATTCCAATGGAGTGATACACCCACACCACCACCACATCCATACTACACTCCATACACACCCCACCCATCATCACGTTTTTGGGCGAAACTTCAAAGTACTGACTCATCATTGTTATAATAATCACAGCAAAAGATCGCACGAATTGATTACAACAGTTTTGATGCGAACATAGATTTCGAACATAAAACACAACTATTATTATAAACACAACTCTTTTACTAAATATTACAAAATTCTTAATTAACAACAAATCGATTATTATTTTAAACAAAAACAAAAAACTTTTAAAACTAAAAAATTTTCTCCTAAAAAAATGGTTTTTGGTTTGTTTAGTCGTTTAGTCGGCATTTAGACTGTTATTCCTCTTTTTTGTTGAATAAAACCTATAATTATTTGGTATTTGGTATACCGAATGGCTAATGGCAATGCCAATGGTATGGTATGGTCGATGGGATCCCACACTCGGTCACGAATTGATCCAAATGGAAGACCAAACTTATGGCAGGTTGTAATTATAGACTAATGAGTTATTGAGTTAACATAACATAGTATTGAACACAACATAACACTCAATGTTAATGTTATGTTACTTACTGTTCGAACAGTTCTTAACATAACTTCGCAAAACTTTTTTTAGAACTTTTGATTTTTTGTTGAATAGATTACATTAACATTAAAACAGCTGGATATCTATAAGTGTTTATTGAAAGCGTTTTTACACTTCAAAACACTTTATTAATCGATTTTAATTTTAATCATAATTAGTAACAATACTTGTCTTTAAAAATAGTTTTGTTGACCTTTTAGTTAATCTTAGATGTAATACCAGTTTTGAACATCAATAAAATATTTGTTAATCCTCTGTGAACGACGAATGACTACTGTATAGACAGAACACTACAGACAACCCTCTCTACAAATTGTGAATTTAAAATGCAAATCTAAATAATTATAATAATTGAACGTAAATATGGTTAAACTTTTCTGTTTATAGCCTTAGGCTACAAATTCTTAGGAATTTGAATTTGAATTTTGGAAAAAACCAATTTTAGACACAAATTACGAAAATCTATGAAAAATAGTAAACTAAGTATTAGTTGTCTATTGTTAAGGTCACGTGATATATGACATTGACATTCATTCATCCATTAATTGGTTCACAATTTTAATCAAATTCATAATAATTTGGGTCAAAACAATGATTCGGTTCCAAACAAATAAAAACTTTTTTATTAGAACTTCAATAATGAATACAAAGTTATGGCACAAAACAAAACTTTATGTTTAATTTAATGTTTGATCATTAATCATATCTAATGGTGCATCAGATTCAAGAATGTCATCGGGAACTAATAGAAAATCGACAATTGATTTAATATTTGAATTATCACTTGTTTTCCATGGAATCAAATAAATCTTTTTCATAAGTTTTGGTACTTTTAAACTCATTCTTCGTTGTTGTTGTTGTTGTGGTTGTAAAACAAATAATGGTTTCATAATATGATTATTTGTTTCAATTTCTTTAAATATTGGACTTCTATAATAATAATTATGAATATTTGGACAAATCATTGTTGTTTTCAATTGTAATCCACTTTCACATAACATTGTTGTATATGTTCTCATCTCCTATTCAATACATTAATAGATTATAACTTAAATATACAGTAATTATTACTTACAGGAACGAAGAAATAATTTTTACCATTAATTGTTAACACATTTAATAAAACAAATAAAAAATACTTTAAAAACATTTTTAAAATCTTTTTAAAATTTTCGGTTAAAAACATTGGTTTATATACAGTTGTTTTAAAGTAATAACTGGTTTAGTTTCGGTTCAATTGAATTGAGTTCATATAACACTTAATTGTGTTCACACATGTCTTCATTTGGTTCAATAATCATAATTAAATTCAATTCATTTAGAATTTACATTAATTTTCATTACATTTTTATGATATAAATAAAAAAAAATAATAATGTTTTGAACTCTTGTTTGAAATTTATGTCTAAAGTGTTTCAATGAATAAATGTTTTGAATACTAATCACAAGTAATAAAAAGTTTGTGTAAATAAATAATTAAATGTATTTAATAACTAGTTATTACTGTCTGTCTGTCTCTCTGTGTGTCTGTCTGTCTGTCTGCCTGTCCAGTATATTAAAAGATTTTAGTCTTAATTTCATAACTAATTTAATAATTAATTTAATTGACACGTGCTGTCATTACAATTATGTTTAAAGTGAGAGTGAAAAGGAAACGGAAATGTCATTTATATTTTATTAAATTTAAAATGAATGAATGAGTTGTTGTCATAAATATAATAATAATTTAATGTTAATTATTATTGTTATCATATGATTGGTTGTTATCTTTAATATGTTATCAAAACATAAATTATTTTTTAATATTGAGTTATCAAAACATCAAAACAAAAATAATAATAATTTATATGAAAAAAGTTTTAAGCAATAAATTTAGATTTTATTAAAACATTAAAACTTAAACTAAAAGTTGTGTATATTTGGTCTGATTTTTATTACAAAGCTGTTTAATCTTTATATTTAACTCAATTTAATGTTCAATAATTCCAAATGTAATAAATTTAAAAACTTTTTTCTATTAATCCTTAAAAGAGTATTAAATATATGTTTAGTGTCCTTCAGTTCAGTTCAGTTTTTATGGTAATTCTCAAACATATTCTCGACATTTAACGTTAAACAGTAAATATAATGTAAAGTCAATTCAATTCAATTATTAATTATTTGACGTAATAATCATTTCGATTAAAGTTCAATGAAAAAAGTTTATAACAGTTTAGAACTTTTAGTTCGTTAGAACTTAACGAAAGTTTTTTAAGATAAGTATTATTTGATAAAACGTTTTCTTTGAAAATAATATGGCATTGAGAATGCATACTGTGTTGTGTGCGCGAGTGTGTGTGCATTACAGCTGCATATCTGCATCGCTACACAACTCAGCTCTCCTTGACATTGCGTATCAAATGGCAAAAACAGTAAACGTAAGCATAAGTAGTGTTCACTTATAAGTAGTTTTCAGTTCAAAACCAGATTTCATTTCATAGAAATGTCTGAAGTGATTGCAAGTCGCGTTCCAAAAGTAACATTATTAGATGGTAATGTTATTCCAATTATTGGTTTGGGAACATATGAAGCACCGCCGGGTGTCGTTCAATCCGTCGTCCAAATTGCTATCGATTCAGGTTATCGTCATTTTGATTGCGCAGACTTTTATGAAAATGAACACGAAGTTGGAAATGCTTTGTACGCGTATTAACGCATTAATGCTATTCTGTAACGCATAACGCTTAACACTCTCTCTCTCAGACACGAAGCAATCGACGCCGGAAAAGTAACACGTGATGAACTGTTTATAACAACAAAAGTTTGGCCAAATTGGCATTCAAGTGGAAGACCAACAAAATCAATTGAAAGAAGTCTTAAAAATCTTAAATTTCCATTCGTTGATCTATTATTAATACATTGGCCAACACCTTTCAAACAAGTTGATCACACTTTCTATCCGTGTGATGACAATGGTCAATGTCTTTTTGATGAATCAATTGATTTGATTGATGTTTGGAAAGAATTTGAACAAATCAAAGCAAATGGTTATTCAAATCAAATATGAATTTCTCTTAAATATTAAAACTGATTAATTATTATTATTTTATAGGTTTAACAAAATCAATCGGAGTTTCAAATTTTAACAGGTTTTTCAAAATCATTTAAAAATGTTTTGTTTATACACGTGTTTATACTGTTTATTAGTGAACAAATCGCACGTTTGATCGATAATTCAGATTCAATTCCAGTTATAAATCAAGTTGAATCACATCCATATCTTAGTAATTATCGTATAATGAATTGGTGTCGTCAAAGAGGAATATATTTAACAGCATATTCTCCGCTCGCAAGAACTGGAACCGTTGAACAGAAACACACGACATCACCATTGGATATACCATTGATTAAAGATTTGGGTAAAAGTGTTTTAGTGTTTTATCAAAATATGTTTTATATATATTGTTGTGATTGTAATGTTAGCTCAAAAATATGGTAAAAGTGCGGCACAAATATGTATTAAATGGCAAACTCAAAGACAAGTTATTGTTATTCCAAAAAGTCAAACAAAACAAAGAATTCAATCAAATATTGATATTTTTGATTTTGATTTATTGGAAGAAGAAATGGAAGCAATAAATGGTTTAAACCGTGATTGGCGTAATAATACATGGGATCAATACGGCATTAATAAACATAAGAATTGGCCCTGGGCTGTACCCTATTAACTATTAATACTATTGATTGTACTCTCTTTTAACGCATAATTATAATAAAACTTTTATTCAAATCATTGATTGAATCGCGCGCGAGTGTATGTGTATGTTTGTATGCATTTCTATACTGCAGTGATGACAGTAATGTTGTGATTGAAATCAGTTCATATTTGTTATCAGTTTTATGTGAAACATGTGTGAAATATAAAAAAGCATTGAATATGCTGTACTATACTATAGTATAGCATAACATATCGTTTCGTTAAGCATAACATTATCTTTTTAAGTGCTTTTAAAATGCGATTTTTTAAAGTAATGTTGAAATATTTAAATTACGGTTAATATAAGAGTTGAGTTGAATAGTTTGATAACTTGAAACTAGTTATACTATAAGACTGAAAGTATATGATCTTGAAGTGTGTGTGACTGACACACATAACAATATTGTACTCGTATTATACTATAATTATGATTGACATCACAATACCATTAGTAATATGAGGTCAACTTTATTTTAGTCAAACTTGTTTTCTATAATACCCTTAATATAACATATGATTTGATGACCTTATAATCAAAAACACGTTTTCATATATCAAAACTAATGTTTAAATACTGATAATATTTCCGGATTTTATTTCATATTTATATTACAATTAATGTGTCATTTATTTAATTATAACTCAAGTGTTGTCTAAATATGAATTAAATATAAAAATGATATTTAAAAATCAAATGAACTCTAAGTCTAAGTTTAAGTCTATCTATAATTAGAACTTCTTTAATATAAGGAAAAGTAAACTTTTTTCAGATTTTGTTTTAACTTTTTTTGGTTTACATTAAAACATAGATAACAGTGAATACAACTTGTTATACGATTACGCTTATGCTTACTATAGAAACAACTATTTATGTATTCGTATACACATATACAGTACTGTAAGCTTAAGTTTAAGTTTAAACCTTGAATTTAGATTATAGTTTGAAGGAATTTATTTGAATTTTTATTACAAGAATGTGTCTGTTCTTTGTCTATAAAAACAACTTTTTTTATTTTATTAATAAAACAGAATATTAACTTCACTTCTATTGAGTTTGAGATGAATTACTCAAACAATTATATAAAATTTGGGTTAAATTACATTACATTACTGTATATCGTAATTCAAAATTCAATTCTTTTTTTAAAAAATTTTCTAAAGTTTATAATATGAACGAACTCTTCAATCAAATACAGTAAAACACAAAAACAATAACTAATGTTGTGTTTAGTGTTTTAGCGAATCATTAAAATTCATTAATTATTTCTAAATTTCTTTGTTTTTAGAATTTAAATGAATAGAAATCTAAAACTATTTTTCAAGAACAGAAAAAATTTAAGTTTTCATAAAATTTGGGTTAAATTTCTTTATCGCAATAAAAAAATTATAAAACTTAACTAAAATTTAATTTAATTTTTGTTTGCATTGATTTAAATAATGATTAAAATAATGAAAACGTTTTATTTTTATTTAAAGAAATTTTGTTTATTTGAAATATAATAATGAAATCGATATTAACTTACATTTAATTGATATTCACTTATAAATATAAACCTTCAGGCGTTCCTTCTTTCTTTCGATACAACACATTATCCTTCGATTGTTTGAAATCTTCAGCATTTACTTTCATTCTTCGTTCTCTCAAAGCCATAAGACCAGCTTCAGTGCAAATTGCTTTAATATCAGCGCCACTCAAGTCATCTTTAGCCAAAACTAGTTCATCAAAGTTGACGTCATCATTCAATGTCATTCTTGCCGTATGAATATTAAAGATTCTTCGCTTTGTCTTCTCATCCGGTAATGGAAACTCTATTTTCCTGTCTATTCTTCCAGGTCTTATTAATGCTGGATCAAGTGTTTCGATACGATTTGTAGCCATAATCACCTTAACATCTCCGCGTCCATCGAATCCGTCCAATTGATTCAATAGTTCTAACATTGTTCTCTGTATTTCTCTTTCTCCGCCAGAGTTTGAGTCATATCTGAATCAAAACAAACAAATAATAACAACAATACAATCACAACAATGTAATACCGTTTTGTTCCAATTGCGTCGATTTCGTCGATGAACACAATGGCAGGCGCGTGTTCTTCTGCGACACGAAACAGTTCTCTCACCAGTTTCGGTCCATCACCCAAATACTTCTGAATCAATTCGGATCCGACAACACGAAGAAATGTCGCAGAAGTTTGATTGGCCACAGCTTTAGCCAATAATGTCTTACCAGTTCCGGGCGGACCATAAAGAATGACACCTTTTGGTGGTTTAATACCCATTTCTTCGTAATATTCGGGATGAGTTAATGGCAATTCAACGCTTTCTTTGATTTCTTGTATTTGTTGATCGAGACCTCCAATGTCTGCATACGTCTCTTGTGGCGCTTTTTCTAATTTCATGACATTAACCATCGGATCGACGTCATCAGACAATACACCGACGACTGCATGCACTTTATGGTTGAGAAGAACACAACAATTCGGTTCCAATTGTTCCTTATCTACGAATGACAATATCGAAACATAATGTTCTGATCCAACACTTGTCGAAACAATGGCATGATTGTCATCAATGATTTCTTCGAGGTTTCCGACAGACATCGGTGTTCCTCTCAAATCGTCCACTTTATTCCTTTCTTCGTCCACATTGTCTTCTTTTTCACTTAATTTAAGATTTATGGTTGCGTTACAATTCTTTAGGAATTCTTCTTCCATAAGAAGCCAATCTTGAATTCGTTCCAATTTCAATAATTTCAATCTGCATCGCGAGTGTGGTGTCACTAATGGTAACTTCGAAGCAGATTCCGGTCCTTTTCCAGCCTTTCTTCGTCTTCCTCTAACAGTTGGTGGCGGAGGTTGTGGTGGTCTTTCCTTCTTCTGTCGTTTCGCGTCTTTATCTCCATTACCTGATCCACCAGAACCCGATCCTCCGCTGTGTTGTTGTCCCATAATTGTGTTTTGAATTCAATTGAAAACTGTTTTCAAAAACTGCTGAATAATTGTGATTCAATTCTATTCTATAAATGGTTTCTATGTTTGGGTCTAAACATCAATAATGTATTACTATTGCTATTGCTATGACAACCAATATATACACGTTTTGTCAACAATTAATTCAATCATAAATAATGAATATTTTTATTTTATTATATTTTATTATATTTTGTTTATATTTATGTTTATGTGATGACAATAATAGTATTAATAATAACAATAAAATAAAGAAATTACAAATTGGTGTCAAAAAAAGAGTTGAAAATTGTTTGCGAAAGAGTTCTAAAGGAGATATACTTCATATTCATTATCGCGTATGTAATCATTCATTCATTCATTTGAGGTCATTGACCTCATCTTAAATATACCTATTTGTATATATTGTTAAAGTACACGTGCTTTATATCCAATAATTAAACATTTTAATGATGTTTTATATTAATTTAAAAAAACATTGTAATATTGAATGGAAAAGCACTGAATGGTCCAATCATGCCATCAAATACCCTATCAATGGCCTAACAATCGGGATTTCCGTTTTTAAAAAATAATCGTACATTTAAATGTTTTTCAAGTTTCCTTCAATTCTAAGTTTTAACAACAATTGCATAGAAATTGTTTAAATTATAAATTAAAAGAATTTGTTTTGAAAAACAAAAACATTTTTTACTTTTATTTGTAATTAAAAAATTTTGAGATTTATTTCCTTAAATTGAATGACAAAACCATTTCATTGTTATTAACAATTAAAAGGAAATGAATAAAAGAAGTAAAAGTGTAAACAATTAAATTTAATTTTAGGGAACATTATATGATTCTGGCATTGAATTCGATAATTCATATAAAAGAGGAAATCCATTGACATTTACTATTGGTATGAATTCATTCAATCAATTGATTGTATGGTTAACTCATATATATATATATGTTGATGACTATAGGTATGGGTCAAGTGATTGCTGGATGGGATCAAGGATTACTTGGAATGTGTTCCGGAGAAAAACGGAAATTAGTGATTCCATCGGAATTGGGTTATGGATCAGCTGGTGCTCCGCCAACAATACCACCGGATTCTGTTCTTGTATTCGAAGTCGAATGCATTCAAATTGAATCACGAAAATATGATTTATAATTATATTTATATTTAAATTGTTTTAAAATCACTTTTAATAAAACATATGTTTTCATGAAAACCAATATCCAATACATTGTTGACACGCGTTCGAACAGCACATTATTGCAATCGTAAGTAACAGAGCGAGACACGATAATCCCCAACAATGTTATCAATAATTGATGAATGGTTTGATTGGATGTTAATGTAATGCAATGCTAATCATGTCAAACATTATGTGATAAACGATTGATCCAATTTCTCTTCTCCTCCTTTTCCTTCTGTATAATGAATCCCATGGCTCAACATATCCTCAAGTCTATGATTGCCATTCTGTTATCAAAATAGTAATCAAATTACGATTAATTTAATATAATTTAATGATTCCTTCCATTCAAACATAAAATTACATAAAATAATCATTGTTTCTATGGTAACGCAATTTCCACTGTTTTTACGCTTAATTTGATTATTATTCCATTTCTATGATTGGATTTCATTTCAAACCTATTTTTTAAGCAAAAGTTTATTTAAAAGAAAATAAATGATAACAATATATATATTTATTGTTAATTCTTATGAGGATTAACACAAACACTCTCTCGTGATCTGTTTATGATTGTTTAATTTAAAGTATTATTCATTGAACTCATTATTAACTTGTAATCAATGTTTATATTGATCACAGTTACACAATGTGTGCACTAGACTTGTAAATCGATCGAATTTTCTGAACCCGACCCGACGTGGTTGTATCCGACCCGACCCGAACCCGACAGTGCTATATCCGACCCGACCCGATCCGACCCGAAAATA
>JAQGAW010001499.1:0-18836 GCA_034698025.1 Phthiracarus crinitus
ATCAAGCTTGGGAGTCCAGGTCCGAGTCCGAGTCTTTGGCAAAGACCCGAAAGACTCGGACCTGGACATCTATATTTTGAAGAGCTGCTAAAGTCAACAGTGCTGACTATATGCTGGGGGACTATACGCAAGAATAAAGGGTAGGTATATAAACTATCTAGTATATGCATAGTTACACAAGTGGGGTACTAGCCCAGGGTTGACCCCCCTAGAAATTTCGAAAATTCGACCACCCCCTGCCAAAAAAAATTGGGAATATTCAAGGACGAGAAAAAAAGAAAATTTTGAAAAACTTTTGGTCAAATGTCAAAAAATTGTGCATTAAAACCGATGAGTTGTCAAAATTTTAAGAAATTATCGTTTAAATCCGATGAGTTTTGACCCCCCTCTTAAAATGTAGATTTCCAGAATCTGACCCCCCCTAGAGGTTCCGACCGGAGTGTAACTATGAGTAAGTATATGGTATATATATATATGTAATTAGTTGTAATTAAAATTACCTTTTATTTAATTATACTACCGATTCCACATTATAAAACTTAAGTGTGACGCATGCAAATATAGCATATTTGTGTATAAAATTCATACGTCATGTCATACATTAAATATCAAGAATAAAATTCATTTTGCTGTTGGAATAAAATTAGGATGGAGTATAAGATCATGATTAATTGAATGGACTCAAACTGCACCCAATAAAACCAAAATAAGCATTATTTCAACATTATTTCAATCTTCATAACTTCATCCAATCCAATCTAACATCAAACAACAAAATTTTATTGGGTTTTTTTGAGTAAAAATTTATATAAGGTATATATAAAAGTTATGATTATATGCATTATTTACTAAAATTAAACAATACTTATCTATAAGAGTGTTATGATAGGAAGATAAATCTTAAATTAAATATGTTTAATATTTATATTTTTATTTGTTCAATAAATCCAATCATTAAGTTATGCGTATAAAAATTAACCCATAAGATAGTAATCAATAATTGTATCAAAGAAAAAAATACATTTTATCGTTCTTTGAGTGAGTAAAATAAGTTTAAGAAATTTAATGTTAATACTGTTTGGAAATATTGTGATTTTATATAAATAAACGAAGTGATGAGCAGAAATGGAATTTTTATGGTGTCTATATGGATAAATTATTGTATCAAATATGGCGTTGAATTTTAATTACTTCAATAAGTGTTTCACAAACGATTTATTTTCTGGCATTTAATAATCTTTAAATTCTGAAATTTTTTCCATCAAAATTTACCGAAATTTATTAGTTGAATATTTCCAAAAAAATTTTAATTATTTGGAAAAAAATTCGAATTGTAAGAAATCATTTCTTCTTAAAATGAATTTAAAATTTTGTTTTATACTAAAAGATGCCTTCTTTAGTACCTTTGGTATTGTGAAGCACTAATTTTCATCGAAATAGTGTCTTTCTTATTAATGGTATAAATTTTAAGTTTTTATAAACTTGTAATTTGTTTTATTTTTAAATTATGGTAAATTATTGCAAATTATGGTATACCATAATAATCCCATTCTTGGTGATAAAACGTAGTATAACGTATGTTTGACGTGAGATGATAGTGCCAGCATATTTGAATCAATTCAATATTAAACATATTTTTGGATTTAGTAGTCCCTCAATACTTAGAGTTTACGGTAATTAATGTTTTGTTCAGATTTTCCGTAAAAATGATAGAAAATTGTTTTATCATCAAAATTAATGTTACAAATCATAAGAATCTTATTAAGAACTGTATGGTTTGCGACATTAAACAATCTAAATATGAATCGAACATATATTAAATTAAACTTAAAGTTTCGTATTCATAATCAACATTTATATGTTTTTATTTTTTAATTAATTAAGATTTTATGTATTTAATAATTTAAAACAGTTTCCATTATATTAAACGACTAAATAACCAGACAAACTGGTTAAATATTCATTTTAATAAATATAATTATACTAAAATGAATGCGAAGCGTTAAAAGCATGAATTACTCGATTGAGAGAAATCATAAATCAAATGTCCACTCATTGATTTGAAATGTTTGCAACTGTTTGTAACAAAGAATTTTGATCGAAATAAATACGGTAATTGAAAAAAATATGTGATAAGTTAGCGAACAAAACTAAGCGTTAAAACAGCTTTTTTAAGGGATGACACGATCGTAGCACAGCATCACACGATGTGAGATCAGCACAACAAAAGTGCCCATCAATTTGGATTAACATAATGGACAGCGACGATAAAAGATTAGGGAAAACTGCGATACTATAGAGTTTTCGATTTTTTTCAAGCATTAATATGAATATATTTATTTATTGTATAACAAAAGTGTTGTAGAGTTTAGTGAGTGTTTTGCCAGTCATTAGTCGCCGAATGGCGCGATCCGTTCATCAGTGCTTTGATTATTATAACAGTTATGCGAGTTATGAAAGTTATGAGAGTTACCATTTGCTGTGTACTGATAATGCGACGCTTCTTCCCTTTAATTTTATAATCTGATTGTATTGCTTTAGACGAGTTAAACAATGTTCCATTTGTCACGTAAAGCAGCTTAAAGTTATACAATACTATTCATTGCTATACCCATATTGTTATAATACTCTACTGAATCAGATATAGCCCTAAATAATCAATAGTTACATATCTTTATATAGTCTCGATAAACACTATTGTTTCGCTAGTAGTTCTAAGTTTTCTTTTAGAATTGTATTTTAACGTTAGTGAGCGTTTAAATTAACTGAAAAAGTTTAAACAACACTAGAAAATGAGAGAATCATTGGATTATTGTGTTTTGTCTAAGTGTTAGATTCAAATTGCTTTAACGGCACGATTCAAATTTGCTGGTATATAAACATATTTTACTTTAAAAATCTTAAAGACCACACACATCGGCATTGAAGGATTTTACTAAAACTTGTTGACATTGACATTAAAGCAATAATGGTTTGGTTAAACAGTCAAATCTCAAGTACAATAGACCGGTGCGCCCAATCCTATGCTAAGCTATGCAATGCACAAATGCACAGATGAACACATGAACACATAGACATATGAACAAATGTTGTGCACAACCGAAACTGAAAAACAACGCAAGCCAATCATCAAAAAACATTGTATTTATCATTATTCTCTCTCTTGCGCTCTATAATGCGTTTTAAGGTTATTTAATACTAAAAAATAAATTCATTCGCAAAACCGTTTAATAAATAATGTAGAAATAAATATTTGAAGTTTCGGTGAATCAAATATATTTTTCTAATATTCATAACAAAAATTGTGGTTAAATTAACAAATTGAATGGGTATGCAAGAGTACGAACATTTTGATCACATTGTAAAACATGTCGATTAAATTAAATTGTTATGAAATTTTAATGACGTTAAAGTTTTAAAGTTGTAACTTTAAAATTCAGAGCTGGATAACGAACAAATTTTTAAACTCATTGTATTTTCAATCATGAATTCAATAAAAAATAAATAATAAATAATTTAACTGTTTTAACAAATATTGGCTGAAATATTTGTGCCTTAAATAAATAAATAAATAGAAAATAGTTGCTGTAACGTACACTTATCAAATATTTTTCATTTGATTTAATTAATTATCACTGTTCAAAGCTAGGTTTAAATTACAGTAAATAAATGTTTTAAAATATTTATTTAAAGAATTATAGCGATTTTTAATTTATGATTTTAATTAATTTGCAGACTAATTAAATGATAATTAATAGGGCTCTTAACTAAATGAACACACACTTGAAATATGTTCTTATACAGCATCACATACTGTATAACTACTTTGATTTTATAAATTTAATACACAATGATTCATTAAACCGAATTCTGTTCATTTCATTTTCAAGAAAGAGCTGTTATTAAAAAGAAACTCTATTTACCATTAGAACAAACAATTGAATTAATCAAAATCGAATGATGGTTACTAAAGCTATTAAATACCGAAACTGTAATATCTAAACTCTAGTTAATAGTGTACAGGCTGTACATTACAAAAAATTAAACATTTTCAACGCAATGTTACAGTAAATTTTTAAACTTTTATGTCCTGTGGGATCTCTTTTAAAATAAATTAATAAATAAGAAATTATCAAATTCTAATTGAACAATAATTGTTTTTAAAAGAAATAATAATCTAGAAAGCATAATAAACCTATCTCTATTAAGTTCATAATTACACAGACTCGAAACCTCTAAGGGGGTTAAGATCCATAATATCTCAATTTTTTAGGGGGTCAAAATTCATCGGATTTAAACCACATTTTTTTTGTCTTCGGAAGCCCCCTCGAAAAATACGACGAATTTAACCGATAATTTTTAAAATTCTAAATTTTTCATGGAGGGGTCAACTTTTCCAGAATTCTAGGGGGGTCAACCCTGGGCAAGCACCCCACTATAACTATAGTTAAGTTAAAAGAGTTAGAAATCACATGACAAAAAAGTGGTTTCCAATAAGACCGCGCACACAAAATAGAGAACATCAAAACAGACGTTGAAGACTAATGATGGCCTTTTAGAGCCTCTAGAACCTGAACCTGACGGCTCAGGCTCAAGTTCTAATTTTTGATAGAGGTTAAGGCTTGGAGTTGTCATATTTATATGTAAAGCTTAATTAAAAAAACAAAACACATCACATGTGGAATACAACTTACAGGAGGATTCGCAATAAAATATGTTGTCGTACTAAAATGTGGAATGCACTTATTGGGTGTCTAAAACATGATTTGCGGTAAAAATCCGCGGGTATCTACTATTTTAATCAAATTTTTTGTGCAATACATTTAGAGGCTCGGGTTCAGGCTTAGAGCTCCAGAGGCTTTGAACTAGTGTTGTTTCGCTATAACATTTCCTATTTTGATTGTATTTTGATTTTGCTTTTAGTCATAATTTCCATTTTGATTGTATTTTTGAAAAATTTAGTTTTGATTGTATTTTTCTTTTGATTTTTAAAAATCAAAACAACACTACATTGAACCTCACCATCACTATTAAAAAAATTAAAATTATTAAAAGTAGTTGTAAAATATTATAATAATTTTATTGATAAACAAATTATTTGGATTCTAATTAATAATTTTTAATAAAATCAATTGCTAAAAAATCTTTATTTTAATTACAGTATTTACCGGTGATATTTTACTTTTTATACAAAAAATCACAAGAGATTCAATATGATAGGCAAAGTAGTTTTTTTCTTACACTTATTTTATTTTACTTTTCTTTTACATTTTACAAAATTTATCTTTTACTTTTTACTTTCAAATATAAAATCAACACTAGTTTGGCATGTGCTACTAGAGATGCATATTTTAACTTTTTGAATTGACCGGTTAACCGGTTAAGGTTAAGGTTAAAGTTAAGAAATAAGGTACGAATCAATGTTAAGAGTTAAAGAATTTCTTAACTGTTAATTTTTAAATAAAGCCCGAGTTAACCTGTTAACTCAATTTAGTTTTTTATATAATTTTTTTTAAATAAATCAGGAAATTGGAAAAGTAATTTTAATTTTGAAGTTAATAAAAAATTTTAATATAATTATTTCAAGTTTTGAATTTCTATTATAAAAATTAATTAGAAATACAGTATGTATTATTTTAGATATTTTAATTAATTTTAAAAGATGGAGTTAAAAAAGGAGTTAACTTGGGTCAAAATATGTTTAACCGATCAAAGTTAAAGTTAAGAATGTTATTAACTGGTTAAGGTTAAAGTTTCTTATAATGATACAGTTAAGGTTAAACGTTAAGGAATTTATTTAACTTTTGTTAATCACTATTTGCTACTTTTTATTTCATAAGTTAATAGCATACTAATAGTAAATACTGAGCAATACTAATATCCCTTTATTAATGTAAGAAACAGTTAATATACCCTTTATTATATAAGATAGTACGGTTATACAGATAGATAGACATTAAAAAAATCAACGAGAGTCAGCTAAAAAATATACGTTTAATACTATTTCAGTAAAACTATTAAAATGTTACTGTTGATCTGTGCAAAAGAATAATAAAGTGAAATAGTTCTTAAGCATATGAACATAATGAAATAATAGAATAAATTTTAAAATTAAAACTAAATAAAATTAATTATAAAGTTTACTTTTTTAAAACTCATTAATTCCTGGAATTAATGAATTATTCGTAAAAGTATAATTTTCGTTTTAATTTAAGTTATTTTCATAATTAAATGATAAAATATTGTACTTTTTAAAGTTTGATATATTTTGATATACGTAATATGTAAAAACCTAGAAATCTATAGTCTATCAATATTATTTTATAATATATATCGATATCAATTTAATCAATTTTTTAACTTAAATTTTTAACACTATATTTAATAAAAAACAATTGAATAGCTGGTGAAGAAAATTTTTGTATTTTACTGTATATCTATTATATATTAATTTAATAATATTAACTCTCGTCAATAAGCATTTTAAATATTTTGATAACAATTGTAAGACAATTTAGTCAATACGGCTGGATTATTGGGTGTTATTAAAAAGATAAACAGCAGCACTATCTGTCTAGCATTTTTAAGATCTTAGCCTCTAATATACATTATAAAAGTAAATTAAATTAAAGTAATTAAAGACTATTGCCTTTAAAAATTTCTTTGTAAACAGAATGTATATTTAACTAGAAAAATCATTCTATTAACTTAAACAAAACAATAAGGATTTATTTAATTTAAGTATTTGTAACCTAAAACGTGATGGAAGGATATACCGTATTGCGGTTTCAAAGGCAGTATCAGTAGCGCTGTTTATTATTAAGCTTACATAGTGTTTGGTGATTGTTCTTCGTTTCGTTTTCGATTATCACAACATTAATAAAAAATGGTGACTATTAATATCGTATATAGAATATAAACATTGTTATTATCAATTAAATAACCCGAACTGATAACAAGAAATTATTCATTTTCTCTTCAATATAATAATTAGTGATTTATTTACGATAACTCAAATAAAAATTTTAAAATGTTTATAAAATTTCTGATAAGAATAATCATGTTTTGAAACAAACAAAAATTATTTAATACTAAAGTATATCGACAAGTGTTAGTTAAATCTGTGGTTTAACTTAATATATGTGTAAAAATTATTAGTTATTAAATTATTATTTTTTAAAAATGGACGTTAACTACAAAGAAATTCGATATGAGTTTTGTGCATAATTAGTCAAATATAATTAAATCGTAACATAACAAACAAATTTACCAATAAATCAATAAATTATTTGAGAATTTTCGAAAAAACATTTACAATCGCAGATTTGATACTAAAATTAGGCGTTTGGTTCTCATTGATATATCTCTGTCTATGAGCGTCCAAACATTTCTGAAATCTCAATTTACATGCAGCTTCTATTGTCTTACACAAAGCGCCTGAACTGGGCTCGCATTCAAAACAAAAAGCTTCGAACTGGTTGTCGTCGACTTGCATTATAAATCCGCAATGCTTTACATTTTGTCCACTTATGCCAAGAAATGACAAATATCTTAATTGTTAAAAAATAGATTTTAACAAATAAAAACAGTAAACGAGAGGGTTTTACCTGACTCTGCACTCCGCGATGCATTCATTCGTATCTTTTGCTTCTAATATTATATTTGAAGGCGATATATGCAATGAAACCAAAATATTTGCTCGATAACTGTGTTTATCATTATCTAAGATATCGGGACACTCTATTAATTTATTAAACGCGTTGTTCAGCACATCGATACCCATTGGTTTATTAACTCTCGTTTTTCCAATAAATTTAGCGGTAATAGTTTTTCGTGGCTCTTCAATAGGCGTCGGAAATTCTATAGCAGTGGGTGTTGTGATATTTAATGGCACATTATTATCGTAAATAAATAGTTGTTTAGGTCTTTGATTGTGTGATAGCGGTATGCATGGCGAGGAAGGAGAATACGGTAATTCGTTATTTGTCTTTAGTTTAATCATTTCGTCTCTAAGATGAGTCGCTATTTTTTGTGCCATATTATTATCATCTTCGCAATGAAAAACGTAACATTTTAGCATAGAATTAGCTGTTTGTTCATCTTTAGCTACATATGCGAAATCGTTATTATCATTAACACCCCAAACACGTATTCCGCAAATTGTTTGCGACTTTAATAGTGTATTCGAGGACAAGTCATATAATTTTAGGCAACAATTATCAATCTTAAGAATCATGTTTTGCGTGTCATTACCCCAACAACGAACCGCATTATTATCTCCTCTGGTGTTCAACTCGAATATACATTTTTGAATGACCTTCGAAGTGGTAGATGTGGTTAACTGGTCCTCATCGACATCGACCCAACCCAGAGAGTGAACCATAAATGTGATGCTATTGTCGTCGCCGTTAGTATTACTTGTATTCGTATTCGTTTCCATGGGTTTATCATTTGATGCTTCATTGTTGTCATAATAAATCAGTGAATCTCTTCGAGTATTAATTACCGAACATTTTGGTTCATCTCTTTGAATGGTTCCGCTGGGGATATGCCAATAATACGGTCCACAGTCGTCCTCAAACTTCTGCCATTCTATGGGTAACTCATTTGAATCACAGCTTTGTTCAGTTGTTTCCGTTTGTTTGTTGTTATCATTGTTTTGATTTTGTTTACCAATCATTGATGTCATCGATAGCGCAGCATATAGTTTACGGTAATTGGGATTTTCGAAACTTCTGTCGCTGTACTCGGTTTCGGGTGTCGTGTCTTCAGAACTCGACAGCATATTTACCAAACAATTTACTAATTATTTAAATATTACTATTTTGGTGCACAATATCTAACACTGTGTCTCTGTGTGTCACTCATAATGTGGTGCACTCTATGCGATAATCAGTCCAAATTGAAATTTTAGATACTTTATATTTTTCGTAATCATTTAACCATGTTTTCACGATTATAGATCTATTATGAAATTGTAAAAGTTGTTGGTTATGAAATAAATCAATTCAATTTTTGTTGTTATGAATTAAAAAAATTATAACATTTATACGCTTTTAATAAAAAAGGCGTATATAGATATATAAGAGGTAATATATTGGTGGTAACAAATTAGATTAATGCCATTATAATAATGCATTTGAAAATGTAAATAAATCATTGAGTGATTGATTATCATTATAGACTAATGTACTGTAAGTGATATACTGTACAAAACATTCATACAAATGTAGATTTAAATTTCTATTTAAATTTTTAGATTATTTTGTAAAGTTAATTATACACAAACATTGACGGATAATGCCATTCTTCGAAGGAATATCTATTGGAAGCGATAAACATTCGGTTGTCATAGAAATTGGACAATCATTTACAAAGTATTGTAAACTTGTTTAATAATATAAAAACTTATAATTAATAATTAATAAAAATGAATATTAATATGAATATGACAACAGATGCGGATTTGTTCACGAATACTCTCCGCGCGCTATTTTAAAGTCTCAAGTATTTGTTCCAACCATTAATAAAGTATTCCATGATTTTATCTCATTTTGAAATATAATTATGAAATCTGTTTGTGATAAATTAAATAAAATAATGATTAAAATTGAAATAATCTAATATTAATTCTTACTTCACTAAAACTCGCATATGATCTACCAATGTGTTCATTCATTTTAGTTTAAGATTTTCAAACTGTATTAAAATGAAATGAAATGAACAGATTTCAAAATGATATTATTGTATTGTTTTTTGTTTCTGTTTTATTTGATTAAAACCATATTTGTTATGACAGTTTGTAAACATACACGACATTAACGATGAAAATGAGTTATATTCAGCTTTAAAAGATTTTATTCAATTATTGTACTTTCGATATTTGGCGGTTAATCCAAAAGATAGACGCGTTGTTATGGTTGAGTCGATATTCACGCGATCAAAGTTTCGCAATCAATTCGTTAAAGTTTTATTTATTCATTTCGATGTAATCATATTTTAATTTTTGTTAAAAATGTTTTTTATAATTTGATGAATGCTTACCGTTATAATAATAGGTTCAAGCAATACTGATAGCGCCACAACATTTAGTATCGTTGGCAACATTAGGTGTTTCCACTGCTCTTGTTTTAGATGTGGGATACAAAGAAGCGCTTTCTATTCCTGTTGTGGAAGGCGTTACTGTTGTCGATGCCATTCATTACGCGCCTTTGGGTGGAAAATCAATTCATTATCGAATTATGGATGAATTACTTCAAAGAAGAGCCACTATTAGAGAAAAAAATATTGATACTATAGTTACTGAACCATTGGCAGAAGAGCTTCTTGAAGATATAAAAGTGAGAACATGTTTTGTGGCTCCATTTGAGAGAGGAGTGAGTCTCGCTCGACATAAAACAGATTTGGACACAACGCAAATATCGGGCATATCATCAAATCCCGCTGACATTAAATATCCGATCGATGGCGACAAAGTGTTATATATTCCAGGACTTCTTCGCGAATCAGTTTGCGAAGTGTTGTTTGAGATGTATGGCGACGAACACACTTTGCCCACTTTGATCATCGATTCTATCCTTCGATGTCCGCTCGACGTTAGGAAACAATTGTCCACTAATATTATGGTAATCGGAGGAACATCTATGTTACCAGGATTTAAGCATAGATTATTTAACGAATTGAAATCTTTAGTAAAAAGTTGTCGATACCAATCAAAGTTACACTTCGATGAGTTTAAATTTCACTCATTGCCGTGTCTTGAGAACTACGCGTCGTGGTTGGGAGCATCCATTTTTGCATCTAATGAAGTGATTGCTACGCGATCCATCACTATTGATCAATATTTGAGAAATAATATGACTATTACTGATTGGTCCGATTGGATGCCAGCTTCTGGTTAATTATGCACAGATTTTTTTTCTAATTTATTAAACTTTATATTACCTAATATCATTTTTTTTGTTGTTTGTTGAGCTAAGTTTAAAGCTGTTCATAAGCTTAAAGTTTAAAGTTTAAATATTCAATTCACATTGAGTTTCTGAAGAGTATTGAATGAGTGAATCCGTTTACTACGTATACCTTGAATGTTCACGCTTTCATTTAATTATTTCATTGAGCAAAAATATATGTTTATGAATAAATTTATTTTTTAACACAAAGATAAACTTACGGATTTTAACCAATCCGTGCTGTCGATCCGTTTTACAGCAATCTATATTAACAAAGGGATTTGACTATAGATTGAACATTAATATAATTTTCCCATCAGTTATTAATAACCATCTAAAAAATGATTTCTTGATGAATGTATTGTAATTGTTTAATAAAACTACCGTAATATTTATATGAATAATATTGTTTATAATATTTTTCCGATGATCATCTTATTTTTAGTTTGAGTGTTTCGCAATTTATTTAAATTATGATTTAATTATAAAATCAATTAATTTTATGGCAGTAAAATTTCAGATTTAGCTCATTTTATTAAACACAGCGATCAACAATCAGAAACAACAATTTAGAAAAGTTATGTTCATTGTGGCCATGAGCTCATCGAATCTCCAAATGGTTTAATTCTTGCTTAATAACCATACTTTCACATAATTTGTGGAAAATAACAGCAAATAATGTTTGAAATGAAGTATTTTATTAATAAGTTATGAAATTAGTTAGATATTTATAAAAAAGAACGTATTATCACCAGAGCCTCTACTTTTTCGCAAATCCGACTTTATAATAGTTAATTAAAACTTTCGGAACTTAAAATATATGAGTTAATTAACTAATTACAAACAATTTTAAATCACTTTAAGTTTCCGAAAACTCCGAAATAATGATTATTCAAAATAATACCTAAAGTTTCCGAATTTCTCCGAAATATAGACTTTGTTGAAAAAGTGTCTCACAAATTTTAATAGTTTTTGGATGGGAGCGTTTTTAATCCTGTTTTGGAAAATTTTTTGAATTTTTTTATTTCAAAATTTGGTTTTAAAGGCCAAAAATTGCGTTTTAATAGTACGAGTTAAACGATTCAAAATTACATAGTTTTAAAAAGTAAAACTCATTCCATGAAAGCGTGAAATAAGAAATTTTAAACTGAAATTTCTTAAAATTTTCCGAAAATGTCTGAAAACTTCCGAAAATTTGTCCGAAAATAGTCAAATATTTGTCCGAATTTCCGACCGAAATTTTAATCTTTTAGTCCCGAAAAAGTAGAGGCTCTGATTATCACCTATAATGATGAGAATAAGCTCAATTAGTCTTAGCCTGAGCTTGAACTGGTTGAGCTTAGCTCAAAACCTGGGAAGCATTGAGCTTGAGCTTATCATTCTAAGCTCCCCTTTTAAAATAATTGAGCTTGAGCTTACTTAAATCCATTGAGCTTGAGCTTGAGCTTGAGCTTTGAGCTTTGAGCTTACTTATAAATAAAAAGTTTCAAAATTCGCATTTGAAACATTTTTAAAATTTAATTTTCATTAAATAAGAAATGTTTTGAAAGCTTATCTGATGATTTTGTGTTTCCTATAGAATTGTATTACATTAAAACATGAAATACTTACTTAAAAACATTATATATAATCAAATATTAATTAATATTTTTGCATAAATCCTAAACATAAGCTTAATATAAGCTCATTAAGCTCAGCAGTACAAAAATCAGCTTGAGCTTAAAAACTTAAGCTCTCAAGTGTGTGAGCTTTAAGCTTGAACTATAAGCTCAGAGGTTAATTGAGCTTTGCATTGAGCTTGAGCTTATTCTCATTATTAATCACGTAATACTCACGCAAAAAATAAATGAAATTAGTGAACGAGTGTTTTGTATGTTATTTTGGTTACAAACCATAAAATGATAATTAATAATGAATTGAATGACAAGTTAATTGAAAAACTCCAAAAACATCACATCAAAATGATATATATTTAAGACAACAAAATTCAGGGTAAAAAACTATCATAATCGGGAGGTATTCTGAGCCTAAAGAAGAGCATTTTCGAGAAGAATTCAGGCTTTTTATAAATTATAAATATATTAAACAAAATTAAGATATTTCAAAACTTTATTAAAAAATTTGTTGTTCATTAGAAAGTGGCATTTAAAAACTTCGGATATGAATTATAATATTTTTGAACTTTTGATTAAAAATTTAAGGGTCTCAAAAACATCGGATTTGAAGGCAAATTTTTAAATTTTGACCATTTCGGGGGATTCGGGCAAAATTTGTTTAGTTTATACTTAATTTATCATATAATCTTTGTTTATAAGTGTCCCGGAAGATAATATAAACGATCGCGATTCGAGCGAATCCGAATTCTGTTGTCTATTTATATTAAAGATTAGCGAAAGCTTGTCTTAAGACTTTTGGGATATAATGCGCGCCGAGTCCTAACGGGTTCAGAATGGATCCTAACAGATCGAGTCCAGCTCTTTCAAAACTAGTTATGTCCTCATTCAGGTTCAACTTATTTGAGTCTAACTGTTGAAGTAGGTTCAGGTCAGTGATGATCTCAACGGCAAATATTACGTAACCTAAATAGTATTGACGCCGTTCAGACGGCTATACATACTAAATAAAAATAGCAATATTGCTACATCTCCTTATATAAAAATAAAATATAAATAGATTTTACTTTCAAGTTTCAGTTTGCAATAAAATAAGCTCACTTTAATCCAATTTTTTTAAGTCAACATTATAATCTAAACTTGAAAGTGAATTAAATTATTATTAACATTATATCTATTAATTCTATTGCTGCACAAATATATTTTATAGTTTTATTTGTAAGCATTGTTAAATTAAATTGTTTTAAAGACAAAAATTTATATAAATGTAATATATTGTTGTAAATAGTAATTCATTGAGTATTTCGAGAATTTTAATTCAGTTGTGTTATAGTTTTCGTGGTGTCAACATAACATAAATTGTTGTTAATAGGACACTAATATAAGCAAATAAACGCTTATTACCAGTATTTATAAGCGAAAATTGGTATACCATAATTAATTATATTTTTGTCAAAAATTTTTAAATTTAAATATAGATATGACAAAAAATTATACATATAAATAAATTATTTGCCAAATTTAGCATATTTTAAGCATATTTATTGCACATTTTTAGACATTTTTTGGATATTTTGATATCCTTTAATAAATATAAGAACTGATCACTTGGCAAAACGCATACACGGAATTTTCTACTCTAATATCTTTAAATATAAAGTTAAGTTTTATTTAAGTTTTTTAATAAATTTTAACATTAATAAATATTTTTTCGACTCAAATCAACTTTAACCATTAACATATTAAACCTAACTTTAGACTTTCTAACAGTGAAAAACTTAAGGCCCGAACCAGACAAAAGTTAGAAAATTTAATTTATAAAAACCCGGTTTTTATTAATAATACCAATAAAGCACGTCTTCGGCGGGAAATAAAATAAATTAATGATAAAAAAATAGTTAATTTATAAACCTAATATTTCCAAATCCAAACCAAACATTTCCGAACGAGTCCCGAGACATCTTAAAACTTTATGGCACGAACTAAACCTTAACAATTCTAACTACTTACTGATACAACTGAACCCAATCCGACCCTTACATATCCTAGTTGGACCCTTTCAGATCCCACCCCGGCCCATCCGGAGCCACCACGACCCACCCGCACCCTACAACGACTCAACCAAACACAACCTAGACACAAACGAATATATATCAATGAAAAAGTATATATTACGTGACTTTGATGCAGCTTTTGGACATGACTTTTCTATAAATAGATGTACAGTGTCGACATTACCTTTTCTTCATAATTCATTTAAGTTAGGTGAGCCAACCCCATCCAAAGAAAACGATTGCAGCATGATATAGTTATAGGAAATAACAGAATCTCTCAAATGGGATTTGATATAAATAATGAATGGGATTCAATTAAGTATTTTGAACCAATTTGGATAAACTAAATTTTTACAATGTATTATGCCAATAAGTCATAAAATCGAGTCGAAATGTTCAATCGTGGTTTAATTTCAGTCCAAACAATTTAAATCCTTATAAAAGTTGTTATTTATGCAGACTAAGCACAAAATACTATGATATTATGTTATTAAGCAAAAATTATAGACCGAAGTTGGCAGATAAAGATGGTATTGAAGTTAAAACATCTTATACACTTAATTATAATCTAATAAGTCTCTTTTCCCAATCTGGTCATCAGGCAGTTCTTTACGAATTGATAAGATTAGATAAACAAAAATTAATAGATAAATTTAATGAAATACAAAGTAAGTCAGAAATATCAAAGGAAGCCTATGCAGAACTAATAGCTAATGTACCATTTTCGAGCCATCACATATTTGTAGAGCTTCAAAAAACTCATTGGGTCGAATTAGGATATTTGTAAGCTAACAGACAAGCTGCTACTAAGTTCTCTGAATCTTTTAGCAATGAAATGCATAAATGACTAATAAATCATTTAAAAAATCAAAAAAGTCCATTTTCAATGATTGTTGACACATCTGAAAATTTAATGAAAAATCATTATTTAAGTGTTATGATTCAAGCTATGGAAAAAACAAGACCCATATATTTTTATAAAGTAATAAATTTTATGTTTTAAATACAAAATTTAAATTTTAAATTTTAATGGTTAATTCGATTAACTTCATCTGAAAGTAGACTTGTAATAATCAACTTGTCGAAGACAGATTAGTAAAGGAATTTAAAAACAAATTAGTGGGATATGTTTTAGATGGTAATTATCTCCAATATTTGTTTTAAATTTATTTGTAATTAATTTTAGGTGCTAGTGTAATGACAAGTGAAAAAGTTGGATTTGTTGCTCATATTAAAAAGACATTTGGTACAAAAATAATAGCTGTTCATTGTTTGGCTCATCGGATACAACTCGTAGCTGCGCATGCAATGAAGATAACATATTTTTCAGAATTTTAAGATGTTATAAATGTATTACATAGCTTTTACTTCGGACATAGTCATATGAGACCTATTCAACTACGGGAAATGGTCGAATTGCTTGATGAAATGTAAAAACTTGATTATAATTTTCAAGTGCGCTTTTTGTTAAGTGAGGTTAAAGCATTAATAAAGGTCCAAAAAAGTGGTTTTTGTTAGTCAAAATATTAGAAAATATTTCTACTGATATGAGCGATAGACTGCCTACAAAGACATCATTACATAATAAAATTACTGATTAAAATTTCGTCTTCATTTTACATATTATGATAGATGTTTTGGATTTATTAAATAAGTATTCACTTGAATTTCAAAAGAGTAAAGGTTTATTAATTGGTAAAAAAATTTCTTTTTGATCAAATAACATGGGATTAATTTTCTTCAAGAAAATTGGATCTAATATTGTCGAGTTATTATTATCTTGCAAGTGTCCTAATCAAGCAACAATAAGATCTCCGTATACATTAATGGAATTTGAATTAAATGATGTTGTCTATAAATAAAGACATAAAAATAGTTATACAAAATGTTCCTTTATTATATTCAATTCATTAATTGTTTCTAGATTCTTTACAAAGCGAAATTAAAAAGTGTTTTCCTGATTTGTATATTAAGAACTTTGAAATATTTTATCCAAACAAAATTCCACGAAATCTTACACAATATGGGACATTTGGCGCTAATGATTTGAAAGATTTACATACTTTTTTAAATGGGATTTTTAATTTGAATGTCTAAACAATGTATACGGTGAATAAACTGAATAACAACGATACTTCTGAAGCAATCGTCATCAACCCTACCAAAACCCTCTCTTAAAGCATTCCACATCCCTCTAGGGAATCACAGAACTCATCTCAAAATTCATTGGAATACCGTACACATTCACGTTTGACTTATTATTCAGTATTGTACAGACCTCTATGCGAACTGTAATTTTTCTGTTGTTCTCCTTTAAGATAAGGATAGGCCTTAAACCATTTATCACGTTCTGAACGTTAAAAATAAGAACTAATATAGCATATATTTTAAAGTAATATAACTAACACTTTAAATAGTTTTAGTAATTTTTTAGCTCTTATTCATTAAATTATTCATTAAATCGCTGAAATCCAATTTTAGGCGTTTGTAAAAATTCATCAATATTTTATTTTAAGTAGCACATTTTTTTCGAAAACACTAACTTTTTGTAGAATTTTCTAAATTCAAAAGTATAGACAAAATTTTAGTGCATTCAAATTATTTTTAACATTAAAATCATAGTTTATAACGCGGGTTAACTATATTTTATTTTGTTAACATAGTGAAACTGAGAGGATTAGCTCTTGGTAAAGGGTGTTCGCCAGTTTGAACCGATCTTCTGGTGGGCAAAAGAACAGGGAACCTGAAAGAGGGAAACCAGAATATCCGACTACCGGGGACCTGGGTTGTGACCTTGATCTTGGAGATCAAGGGTCTTCTTCCCAACTCACAAACGCGAATACCCTATTGAAGAATTAAAATTGTATGTTAATAGCAAGAACCAAATTTTCTTGTTTAAAATAGCTTACACCAAATTTCAATCATTGGTTGACCACTTGAGATATCAAGACTTTAAATACGCAACATTTAAAATGCCATTAACTTATATCATGTTCGTCAAGCCTGGTGATTATAATCGAGATAATACTAATTAAGGTTTTGACTATGGAGCCATCTTTAGCTGTATTTTTCAATCAAGCGGTCATAGAGTCTCTTACATTCTACAAGGTTACGATTTAATAAATGATGAAATAGAGCTAAAGGTGACTGTTGCTCGCGAAATGTGCCATGCATATCTTCATCATATGAAAATTGAAAACTATAGCGCTCATAGTAAAAAATATTTTGAGACTATTCAAGAGGTCTCAATCTTCGTAAGAATTAGCTTATCAGTTACTGACGATTATTTACCCAAAATTCATCAGATAACACCAAATGATGATACTGAAGAAAGAATATTCTGTTTTCTTCATCGCGGAATTAAGCAAATTAAGTAATAACCTTAATAACATTGTAACTGGATTTACAGATTGATAAAGAATTTTGAACATTAATATTATCTTGTCATTTATTTAATAAATTAGTTAGCGGTAATGGTATGTGTAGTGTACATACTTTAGCATTGCGACCTATGATAATAGTGTAACCGTTCATACCTTAAGAATTGCCTATTCTTTTACATTGTGACCTATATTTGTTGAAGCCGTGTCATGTGTAGCATATATACTTTAATCTTACCTTTACTTTAACATAATAGTGGTAACACATGCCCTTACAGTATTTTTTTTTGTCTTAATTTATTTATAACAAAATTTCTTTAAATGTATAATCCTAAACTCTTAAAATTCATAAATTACGTCAATTAAATATAATTCTGAGTATTTGATAATATTTGAGTTTTTGATGTTAATGATGTTAAGAATTTAAATTATGAAATTTTATTAATTTTTAGAAATTATATTTGATTTTGTTAAACCTATTATTTTGCATTTTAAACATTTTTTGAATATAGGTGTTAAAACGTATAAGGGATACACTACTACATACAATTCAATAACAATTCAATATTACGTAATATTTAGTAAATAACTTTTTTAACCACTTTTCATTTACTTTTTTTAACCAAATTTTTTTTATAAATATCTACATTAAATTATCTATAAAACTAACCCCGTCTAATGTTATGCGAAATAATTTGAAGTAATAAAAATTTTCAAAAAATTTAAAAAAATATTTTTATTATCTATTTTGAAAGCTTAATTTATAAACAAGAACGACACATTCACAGAGAGCTCACTTTTTAGAAAATATGTAAATTATAGAGAATTAAATATAGCATA
>JAQGAW010001500.1:0-18832 GCA_034698025.1 Phthiracarus crinitus
TTGATTTAACTAATTAATAGTGACATCTAAAATGTAAAAATAAAATGCTCATTTTAGGGAACGTAAACCACTATGTGGCATAGGATATTAGAATAAGTTATATTGTGTAGATTTTTAGATGACTATCAGAGAGAAGTCCAGCTTATGGATTTGACAATGCCCTTTAGTCTGTCTATATGTTTACAGTCTTAATTTAATAAAGGGATTTATTTAATCTTGGCCTTATATTATTTTTTATATTTAATAAAGGGATTTGATACCCATCATAGACATAAAATTAGTATATTTTTTCTATAAGTATACATTAATCTACTAGAAACTCAACTCTCTATGAATGTGCCTCGAGTTGTTTAATGCTATAAAATTGATTTATTCGCATAATATTGTATTTTCAGTTATGTCGTTCTGTTTATTTTGCTTGATTGTAGAAATAAAAATAGAAGCATTTAAAATTGACATTTAATTTGAAATAAAACAACCTTAACTTTATGTTCAGAAAATTATAGGTAAACTAGGATTTTTCCAATTTAAAAGAATAATATTTATTGATATTCTATATTAGTGTTTCTTAATTTATACCTTTCATATTTTGATTCGATATATTTAACATTTTGCTATTTTTCTACATAAAATAATAATAATAATTAATGTGTAAACCTATTTTAAGTGTTAAATAGTGGAGAAAACGTAACTTAGTAATTACCGCACTAAATATAAGAAAATTGCGGAGAAAGAAAGAGAAAGGGTTTGTTGGGTTATAAATAGTATCGGTAATTGTTAAAAAGTTTAGAGGCTAACTTCACTTTGTATTGAGTAAAAACGTTTAGAATAGTTATTATTTTTTTTGAATTCAATGCTTATTATTCCATTCTCTTTTACAGAATTTAATTAATAATTTAACATATATAATTCAAATTCTAGTTTATCGATCGATTCTAATAAGAATTTAATCTCAAATATTTAAAATCCTTTAATTTCAAATAAAAAATTAGTAATTATTTCAATTCACTTTAACAACGAACCAAAACGCCATTCTTATGCATAAAAAACTAGCACTTGGAGTATATTAGTATAAATAATTAAACGTTTTAATGGTACCATCGATGGCACGCAAGAGAGCTTTTCATAATCAACTATTTTTTTGACACAGAGCACGTGCCACTATCAAACTACCATTACATTAAAAGTCATGATCAGTGGTAATATCGCGAACAAGTAGAGCATAGGTTAAAATTATAATTAGCGAAAAGAAGGTGTCATTTTATTTTTTTTAATTTTCATAATTTTGCGATAAATAATTATATTTAAAAACTGAAAAATTTATCAGTATTTAATTTTTGCTTATTTAGCATTGTTTAGCGAAAAGTATAAAGTTTGGATAAAATAAAAGTAAATATGAAAAATTACATTAATAAAAGTAATAAACTCAATTAAACTTTATAAAAATTAATAGCTTTTATCACATGTCATAATCAATAAGTCAAAATCTCTACGTATATAAACTATAAACTAATCCATTCTTAATACTAATCCAACTTAATTGGTTTGTTTAATCATTAGCAAAGGTTGAGATATTAAACCAAATAATGTTATCTACTTTCGTTGTCTATGTATTGGGAAAATAGTGAAGTAAAACTAACAAATTAAAAGAGATAGGAAATAAACGCGATCACACAAAAATGAAATAAAAATGTATAAAAGCAGATATTAAATCAAACTAAATTATAGGCAATATATTGAAAAAGGATATCCATACTCTAATTAACTCTATTTTCATTCGGATTTTAATTTTTTAAATCTTTTTATTGTATTTAAGTAGAAAATCTAAGCTTATTTTATTCTGTAATTAACTAACTTTTAAGGGGTTAACACTTTTGGGTATTAAACTTTGCATTAAATTAATAGGAATTTCTGTGAATGTGTTGTGAATTGTTTTCTCGATAAGTTAGTGCAATATTTAGCTTTTCTTCTTTTAATTCACATATTTAATTATATTTAATTTTAATAATTTAGAACTTTTATATTAATATTTACATTTTTAGGAACATTTGTGGCATCGATAGCAATATTGTTTGGCTGTAACACAGAATACGGCGGCAATAAATGGATTAAAGCGTTCGCATTATGTTTCATATCATCAATAATGCAATTCATTTCAGCGATTTTCGTATTTGGTTGGGTTTGGAGTATTATGTGGGGAATTGTTTTTATTAAAAGTAACACTAATTTAATCTATAATTTTTAATGCACTTTTGTAGCTAAAATTTCGTGTTTTTTTGTATTTATATTTGAATCGTTAAATTGATAACATGTTTTTTAATTATCTTTAGATTCATTACGATATGGAAGTAAAGGGGATTTGTATACAATGAGTTTGTGCTGAATAACACTAATAAATGTAACAAACAGTTCGTCCAAATAAAAATATATGCAATCATAATATTTATTAAAATTATTAAACTTGTTTTCGCTTTAAGAATTTAAGTTAAAGCATATCATTTAAAAGCATTATATTTAAAGTGAATGCGAAATCGGAACAAATCTAATTAATTATTTTGGTCGCAATTATTTAAAATCCCTGTTAATATTTTTTGAAACTTTTTTAACGAATAAAAGTGGAAATAAATTTAGTTGAGAGTAGAGTGAGTTTTATTGAAAACACAAACCATTAGAGTTGGACACAGTTTAAACGTTTGTGACTTCAAAACTATAGATTAATAATACATTATTACTCGGAATTTCAATTAATTAATAATACAACGAATATTTTAATACACATTTCGTGCTCTCAATAATAAAAAAGTTTTGATGAAACGATACTATGGTTACATAATCGCGAACACTAAACAACTTACGCTTTAAATGAGCTCAATGTGTAAACACTAAACAGATGTAGTCTTTAACATAACATAACATAACATGTGTTACGCATGTATGAAATGGGAGTAAACACTGAGATGTTTTGCTTGAATTGCAATTTGTTTGCTATTTGTTTTAACGTTATTTAATTTGACCATCGATTAAATATGTCTTATCTGAGTTCGGGACGAATTAATATCGGTTTAGTGAAGGAGTTATCAAAACGCGATTTACTGGAATGTTTGGACAAATGTGTCGGAACTAAAGCTATCGTTTGGGACCAGAAATTGGTGGGTCCTTTCGGTTTGATCGCCGATTATCCACTGCTCAAAGAGCACGATGTCATCCAAATGTTTCAGTTGAGATCCGGTAAACTTCCAGATATCAGTGCGCAACACATCATATACTTAACGAGAGCTCAATTGTCGTTAATGAACATTATTGCCGATAATATTTTCAAAGAGGATAAGAAAACATTGGCAAACAAAGAGTTCCACATTATATTTGTTCCGCGAAGAAGTATATTATGCGAGCGAAAGCTTCAAGTGCTCGGAGTTTACGGAAATTTTAATATAATAGACGAATATAACGTTGAATTGTTTGCATTGGACAGCGATGTGCTTTCTATGGAATGGGACTCAGCGTTCGCTGAATGTCATATCGATAGCGATTACACCAGTTTATACCATTCAGCCAAAGCTATAATGACTTTGCAAGCATTGTTTGGTATAATTCCTAATGTTTACGGTCAGGGAAAGTGTGCGAAACACGTGTTCGAATTGATGTGTCGAATGCGCAGAGAATTAGGCGGAAATGAGCCGCAAATTACTCCACAAATTGACCAAATATTTCTTTTCGACCGATCAGTAGATTTGTTAACACCACTATTGACGCAATTGTCATACGAAGGATTACTGGACGAAATATTTGGTATACACCACACCACTATCAAACTTCCGGCCGAAAAGTTTTCGCGCAACGATGGCGAGTCATCGCAACAGATCGCAGATTTGCCGACTGAACCAAAACAATTTCATCTCAATTCGTCCGAAGAATTATTCGCGAGATTAAGAGATAAGAATTTTAATGCTGTCGGGCCTACACTTAGTGTTAGCGCCAAAAGTTTGTCCGCACAGTTCGATGAGAGACATAACGCGAAAACCGTTGGAGAAATTCGGCAATTTGTAGATAAGTTACCGCATCTTCAGTCTGCGAGAAAATCGCAGTCTAACCACACTTCGATGGCAGAACTGGTGAAAGAAGTAATCGATGAGCAAGAGTTTGTAGAGACAGTACACACCGAACAAGAGTTTTTCAATTGTATCGATACAGACAAATCAAACACTTATATCGAGGATTGTATCGCTCGCGGCGAGCCTTTAGTCAAAGTTTTAAGGCTTATTTGTATACAATGTCTAACAAATAATGGATTAAAATCAAAAGTACTCGAGTTTTATAAACGAGAAATTTTGCAAACATATGGATATCACCACATACTGACGCTTAATAACTTAGAACAGTGCGGTGTTCTTAAAGTTGCTGGCAGTTATGGAAATAGATTCTACAATGTTATTCGAAAAACAATGAAACTTACAATAGACGACTGTAATGATCAAAACCCAACAGATATCGCTTACTTGTACAACGGTTACGCACCACTAAGCGTACGATTGGCGCAGTATTTGGATCATCCGGGATGGCGTACTATCTCTGATTTTCTCAAAACACTGCCAGAACCGACTATCGAAGAGATTCAACAAATACCTGTCGGTCTACGGAAACGCCGAAACTCTGGCTCTTCGATACAGTCGGGAGTTTTGGAAAATCAAAAAGTGATATTAGTATTCTTTTTGGGCGGCTGTACGTTCGCCGAGATTTCTGCGCTCAGGTTTCTGTCGCAGAAGGAGGGCATTAACTCTGACTTTATTATCGCCACCACGAAAATAATTAACGGAAAATCGTTCATAACATCGCTGAGTGAGACGACATTAAGTAAATCGTAAATAAATTATCGACGCGTTATATTTTTATAAATATATTTTTTATTATTATTCTAAATTTTCATTTAATTGGCACAATTGAAAATTATTTTTTTCAAAATAAAATAGAAATATTATTTAAAATCATAATCCCATCAATTATATAGTGTGCTATAAATAATAAGCTTATGAGTAAAAGCATAAGTTCTTTAAAAAAATTGACTAAAATTTGGTTAAATAAATTAAAAATAAGTCAATTATGACAATCAGATAAACCTAGAATAGCGCACAACACTGTCACATAATTTGGTCATTAGAGTCATTAAGATAAACATAATAAATAATATAATAGATTTTGATTTTCATTTTGTGATATAATAGCGATCAAAAATAAATAATCGATAAATTAAAAAACTTTCGTTAAAATATTTTAATTCGCAAATGATGTGAAAGTGCGCACAACTAACCGTTTACTTATATGTTCTTGATTTTCGTTCAATAAAATTGTTAATAAAAATTAGAAAAAAACAAATCGTCAATGAATTAATAAATATCAAAATAATCATAATTAGGCACAAAGTTAATTCATTTTCAAAAACAAATAAAACAGAAAAACCGAATTATTTACATAAAATTGAATTCCATATATAAATAATAAAAATTTTAAACTACAGATATTGGCAAATATCTTACTTTGTATTTGTGATTTGAAAAAAAAACACAAAATATATCAATAATGTGTCCGTTAATCTTGATTTGACAAAAAATATTGCATCTCGTATTACATAATATTTTAAGTTACAATATTTATATGGCTGTATAACAGCATTAGTTTCATATCGGATTGCGTGCTAATGTCCTTTAGCTGCGTCTCGAGCAGCAACTATTAATGGATGAAGTGTTGTGAGTGGTCGTGATATTTTCAAGAATGGATGCTATCAATTCAACAATTTTAAAATTATTCATTAATTATTCACTATTTTAATCGAAATTGGTTTCAGAATAAATTTGTAGAGCTTATTCTAGAGATTTTAGAAAATCTTTTATGACAATATTCAACAAAACTTGTTATTTCAGAATATTTTATATATATTTTACAAATATTGTTATTCTAAACATTTCTTATTTCTTATGCCAGAATAACTCTCATCTTAGTATACATTAAAATTAGAATAAAACTATTGTACGTGCGTTTCATAACCTCTACTTTATGAAAGCTCTATTTTTTGAAAGCTTAGAAATTTGGCATTTAATTGACACTTACAGTCAATTTGGCAATTTTCCAAACTTATCAGTAGTGCCTAAATAGTAAATTCACTGAAATCAAATATTATGAAACATTAGCGATATTGAAGTGTATTGAGGTTATGAATTAAATAATGAAACTCAATATAATGTTAAGTTAAAATACTATTCCATTATTAAATTTTTTTTAGTAAAGAATAAAGGGATATATAATAAATTAATAAACGCTTTAAAAAGATATAATGTTAAACTAACGATAAAGAATTTTTCTGATTAACATAAAGTTGTTAAGCTTTGGTTTAAAGTTATCATAAAGAATATAAAAAGGAGAAGGAAATTTTCATTTTTAAAATCACAATACATAATATGGTTATAATTTTATAAAAATGCGTGTTTTGCTAATTTCTAAACAGAACTTCGATCTTGTATTTTAACAGTACTGTATTATCCCGAAGTACAGGAAACTTGAGATTACAAGTTGTTTTTTAATTTTACTTAAGGAAAGACTGAAATTCAATTAATAAAAGCAATACATACTGTAAATGTTTTAGATTTAAATTTTATTTTTTTGTTACATGTTTTCTATCCTAAAAACTTATTGATAAAAATATTTTTTTTTCGCTCGAATTTTAAATGGTTTTAAGTATAAGTTATAACATTCTAATATTTTCAGTTCCCATAAAATTATCATTATCTTATAAATAACTTCAAAAAAATTCAATTTTAACAAAAATAATTCAAAAAAGAGATTACAGTATTTCAAACGCAAAACAAGTTTTGTTAATAATCTGTTATTAGTTTTTAATTTATAAAACAAATTAAAGTGCAAATGCTTGCGTTAAACGAATACTTATAAGGCTTATGTAATAAATACTGAAAACCAATTTCTATGATAAGCTTAAGATATGAAATAAAATGAAAAATCGACACGTATTACCTTTAATAACTCTGAAGCACACCATCTTTTTTCGACATCACATTCAAGGCACTTATCGAGGAAGTCTTGGAATAATGGCGATAACTTTTCTTTTTCTTTAATCTCAGGCTTGCCATTTGTAGCGATCAGATAAAGTGCCTAAATTATGATTAATCATTTAATATTGATTTTAAACTCGCTTTAATATACAGTATAAAAGAATTAGAAGTTTTACGGCACACATACTCGTAATGGATTTTCGTTGAGATATGGCGGTTCTCCTTCAATCATTTCGATTGCCATAATACCTAACGACCAAATATCGACTTTAGGTCCGTATTGCTTACGCGTCACCACTTCAGGCGCCATCCAATAAGGCGTACCAACCATTGTGGTTCGTTTGTTCTGTTCGGGAGAAATTTGAGCACAAAATCCAAAATCGGTAAGTTTGACACTGCCATCCATTCCAAGCAATATATTGTCCGATTTAATATCACGATGTATAACATGATTGTAATGCAAGAATTCGAGCGCTTGAAGCACTTCCCTGCAAACAGCAGCGATCTGTCCCTCGTCCATACACGTCTCGGTCACCACATCAGTGAGTGAGCCTCCGGGCAGATATTCCATCACAACCCACAACTCCTCACCCACTAAATAGCTGTCTAAATAGTTCACTACATTTGGATGTTTATTTTCGCGCATTACTAGAATTTCATTCACTATTAGTTCTTTCTTTGGTTGTTGCGATAAATTCATTTGTTTGATGGCCACTTCCATTCCGGTCGATATCTCGATAGCGGTATACACAGTACCAGACGCTCCCTGACCTATCTTTTCCATTTTAGTGAATTTACGGTTCGGATCACCTATAGTCACAATTCCGCGCAACTTTTCTATTATTTCTTCGTCACTCATTTTCTTTTTCTTTTGTTTCATTTGCTGCGGCGTTAACTGCGTGTTGCCTATGGTTGCCATTAAGTTATTATTGTTGACATTATTATTACTATTACTATTATTATTAGCAATATCTCGATTCACTAAAGAACTATTGTTTTTATTTTCACAAATAGGTTTCGTATAAATTGATTTCGTCTTCTCTGGTCGCGCAGCGATCGGTGGCGGACACGGCTCCGTTAATTCGGTGTCCACTGATTGATTGTTACCGATTTCGTCGTCAGGAGTGGATGGCGGAGACGTTATCGATGAGCTGCACGAACCGGCAGAGCCGTGACTCACTATTAACTTCGTGTGAATTGGAGATATGCTAACACTAGCGCTCGACGAAGACACTAATGTCGTGGTGGTTGTCGTTGTGGTTAACGCCGCAAACCTTTCCGCCAAATAACTGGGACGCGGAGACGCGTCTATGTTTTAAATTAATATTTAGATTTAATTATTACTCAATTCTAAACATAATACACACTGAAAAACCATACTTAAGGCTGGAGAGAGTAAAGTACTAACGAGTTCCGCTTATAGTTAATGCAGCAAAGATACAATTAGATAAGTAGTGAGAAATAAGAAACAATAAAAATTGTTAGTCAACAACAAAAACACAGAAACGATAAACGAAACGAAACAAAACTAAATTTACGATTTTCTACTAACAGTTAAAAACTATTGAGAAAACGTATAAATATATAACAGATTTGATTGAATACCTAATGTCCGATTCATAGTCATATACTTCATATCATCCTTTCCTTTAGTCGAATCATACCATTTCAATACATCGAGAACCGCTTGAGGATTCTTCTTCTGCTCTGTTTTCGATATGTTCGAGTTTTGAAGCAATTGAAGCCAATTGGGAGGCATTCCAGTGAATTCGCCAGTAATGGCGTCGAACCCGACGTGAACCGTATGCTCGAAATTAGTTGGCGGAGATATCACTGGCTTTTCCGCATCTCTTTTGTCCTTTTTGTGAAGTTTCGATGACTTGAGCTTCGCTTTCCTCTTCTCCTCCTCGCGATCGGGCTCTTTAGGCAATGGTCTCATATCTACGGGAACAGTGATCTCTCTGGCACTCGCCAACCGAACCGGTGGTGCCGGAGGTTTGTCTTCATTGCAATTCATGTACGCATTCGTGTCTGACATCATCGTAACTCAATATACATATAATACAATACACTCCACACTAACCATCAATTTATTAACTCGAAATGATAATCAATTCACGTACACTAACACTAGTCTAATCACGCATTTATCGTATATTCGTTATAATCATTGTAATATTGCGATGACATGTGGAAAATAACGTTAAACAATATCAATATTACATTAACGTAATGATTATAATGAATACTAAACATATTATTCATTGAGAGTTAAAGCCTAAACAGCTATTTGTGAAGCATATAACAGATCACAGTAAAGGGAACTTTAAATAAGTGCATGCAGTTATGTTCTGCCATATAAGTAATACTAAAAATAAGTATAGCGTATAGAACTTTATATAATAACCCCATTAAATATAATGGTTGGTTGTTATGGAAACGTTATTTAAAGCGTTTAATGATCTCAACGTGTATCGTAACTATTAATTTTTTTTGAAACTTATACGTAATCTGTGTCTGATTTGATTAAAGTAAAACGTAAACATTTCCCAATAAATAATCGCTTTATAAGATATAAAAACATAAATATTTTGAATATGAGTGCACTCTTAAAACCATATTACGTTTGCGGGAAAGTTGTTCGCGGTTTCGGTCGCGGATCCAAACAATTAGGAATACCGACCGCTAATATAGAGAGCAGTGTTGTCCACAATATTCATCTCGAAAGCGGTATTTACTACGGTTTTGCGCAATTATTACTGAATAACTCTGATAAGAGTACGGCAGCTGTTAATGGATCTGAAATGAACGCAAACTCGTCTCATAAAAATGGTTACAAAGAGTTTGCGCCGATATATGGCATGGTTTGCAGCTTTGGTTGGAATCCGCACTTCAATAATACCGTACGATCTCTTGAGGTACACATTCTCAACGATTTTGGTTTTGACTTTTATGAGTGCACTCTTCGTGTGGCGATCTGTGGTTACATTCGCGCCGAACGAAAGTTTAATGATTTGGATTCGCTTATTAACGCCATTCATAGTGACGTGGAGTTTGCGAAACAACAATTGAATGACAAAGAAAAGTGGAAACATGTGATTGAGAATCAATTTTTCTCGAATCATGTTCAATGAGTTTATGTGTGTTTAGTTTAGTCAAATGTATTTTTATTTTTTTATACTAATGGTAGACCAGGTATTAATGCATTTATTACGTGCAAGTATTAGATAAGATAATGAATATACGAATTAGTTAACCAAGAATTATATTTTATTACTATAAACGGAGAACGGATTAATTTTAAAGTATTATTATTCGTAATCTGTTAATATATTTATCGTATACACGGAATTTACTGAATTATCAGGACTGAACAAATTGATGATGCATTTTATGAGTAATTACTTCTATACAACTTAGATCTTCCATCGAAATTACAAGTTTTAGCGTTCGACTTGTAATAAACAATTTAAGCACTGATATATTGAATTATTTGTTTAAAAAAATGTTTAAATAATTTAACGATACTTATTTGATGATAAAGACTGCTATAATTTTTAATCTCAATTAATCTATATTTAAAATTAGTTATGTTATCTGATTGTACTTATAATTAGTGAATCAAAAGTTTGTTACACTAGTTATTAGGATATCCATATTAAGTCTAATATTATAAGTTATGCGTTCAATTTTTATAATGTTTGATTTATAATATGTTGAAGTTAAACACATTCTGTGATAATCGTTAAAACTTAAACTGAATGTTAAATCCACTATTTTTCGATACGTATTTTCACGCATCATATGATAATACGCTGATTTGTTGAAATACTGAAATATATTATATTATTATTATTTAATTATTTTGTTATGATTTAAGTATCAATGATTATAATAGTAATCATCAAATTATTATCAGCTGTTTATTATTAATACATTATAACAGATTTATATAATGAATTATTATATTATGATATATGAAAACACAATATAAAAAGAAAATATATGTTTAGATAATTAATTAAAACTTTATTAATGAGTTTCACAAACTTTGTTCGATATGTTCGACATTAGTTTCATAGCACTTCTCATCGCAATTATCATCAGTTTTCGAGGATATCTCACTGAGACTAACAGTCACACAAACCACGTCTGAATCACTTGTGTTAACATTATTATCTATTTCTGTATCGTTTTCATTGCACGTAAAATTTTCATTCGCTGTTAATTTACGAAACGATACATTCTTAACAGCACTTGTTTCAGATTCGCCACAATCAGAGATATCAACACTTTCGGCGAAATCAACGCGTTTTTTAGACTTATAAAACAAATATATCTTTTAATTTTTTAGTGATTTAAATGTTTATAATTAAATGAATTAATCATTTGATACCGATTTGGATAATAATGGTTCAGTTCTTTGTTTGTCATCGTTTTGTTCCAATTCATACGATTTGTAATTCGTTTGTCTGATTCTATTCGTTAATCTTTTCAACGAATTAAGCCTCGAATTCATACTTGTTATTACTTTATTAAAATCTAAAATAATTTAATTATTATTAATTTGTATTTAATTACTCTTATATTAATTATTTATGAATAACACACCAAATTCTTGTTTTTCTTCAATCGGTGACAAACTTATAGATAATACTTGAGATCTAAAATAAAATTATATTAAATTTAAAAAACAATAAAAAATTTCTTTAAGAGTTAACTTCTAGAAAATAAGTTTAAATCTTTGAGATCGAATTTTTTTAACAGAAAGTGCGCAAATAAACTGATAAATTAGCGAAAAATTCAATAAATTACTATAAAAACAATGCGTAAAACTCAACAAATTTAAACAAATTTGTATTTAATTATTATAAATTGAATACCCGTTCACTTCTTCTATAGTGTGATCAACATCTAAAATATGAGTAATTTCAAAGCAAAAATTGAATTATTTGATCTCCAAATATAAATTCTATACTACTCTACCAATTGTTTTATCCTTATCTCCAAATGTGTCAGTTTTTATATCTAATAAACGAACTTTGATTTTGATAATAATTATACACAAAATAATTGCAGTCACAATAGAAGTAACGATTCCAATCAAACTAAATAGAGTTTTGTTGCCTTTGTCTGCAAATTACAATAATTATAATTTAAATTCATTAAATACTTTATGAAACTGTTATTTACGCAAATAAAATCATAAAATCAATTCTATTTGCGTTTAAAGATATTTCATTGTAATTAATTCTAACGAATTAAAAAAATAAATAAATAACCTTTGATTAATCTCTTGAGATGTGGTGAATACGAAAGCACCACAGAATTACTCGTTCCCTTTTCGTTGAATGAATAAATCTTAATCGTATACTGTGTGTCGGGTTTAATGCCCGCAACAGTAAATAGTGGTTGGATTGATGTTAAATTAGAGTAAAGTTTATGATCGTTTATGTTGAGATATGTCTCAACAAAAAACCTTTGATTAAGTCCTCCATTGTCACCAGCGATACAACTAATTATTATTGCGTTCAACGAGTGATTCGATATCATACAACTTTTTACCGATTCTGGAGGTCCTATTCATTAGTCCAACAATGTTTTGATAAAAGTTTATAAATATTAAACTCATATCTCAGTTAATCAGTAATAGACAAACCATTTTGTATTAATAATCTGTAAAAACATGGTTCCGATTGTTTTCCGACAATATTTCGTGCGAAACACGTTAAAACAGCGTAATTATAATGAAACTTTCTTGGAATAAATGTTGCGATACTTGTGGTCTTATTTACTGTACGAAATGATTTTATGTCTTCGATGTCTGAAGAAGTGTTAAAATACCAGACAAACTTGAGATTATCGTTAGGTTCAGCCTCAACGTCACACAAGAATTCATTGATACGGTTTCGCATCACATCGTAGTGACGCTCCTGAGCTGTTTTACATACAGGAGTGACTAAATTAATAAAACCCACACATAAGTTACATTAAATTTTAAATTCTCGATTAATATTGAATTACATTGCACTTTAAGATTTAACGGATCACTGGTTATATTTCCTAAACTATTATATGCCATGCATTCATACTTTCCGCTATTAGTTTTATTCACGCCTTGTATTACCAGTATATGGTTTGATATGAACACATTCATCAGTGATGTGACCACCAATTGTTTGCTCTGAAACAACCATAATATTTCATTGACCGCGGGATTGGCTTTGATTCGACACTCGAGGTTAACAGTGCTTTGCGAGATAACGTATGCAAAGCTGTTACTAACGCTTACATTAACTATCGATAAAACTATTTTTGGCGCAACTAATTAATGATCAAAAATAAAATAAAATATTTTGTTTTCTAAAAAGAAAAGTTTTTTAAGCGTTTTTATTGCTTACAGTTAACGTTCAATACATGTTTGACTATAATCGATGAGAAACGCATCGCTATATTAATAGCAATACATTTCAAGTGTTTTCCATTATCGCTACTTTTCGGTACGAATGATAATATAGAAAAAGTTGTGTTACCATTGTTTATGACACTATTGATAACATTTTCTTGTGTCATATTTTTCTCATCGATTTGCCACACAATATGAGCTTCAGGTCGCGAACCATCGGATCGACAGCGGAATTGCGTTCGATATCCTTCTATTAATGGTTCGCGCGGTGCTGTTATCGCAGCGTTTAATGGTCTCACTGTTAACAATCAATTCAAGTTTTGAATAGATATTAAAGTGTGATTGAAGTGCATTACAGTTCATGTCAATCATGACAGAAGTGGATACAGGTTTGTGCGATCGATGTGTGGATGCTCTGCACGTCAATACAGACATGAAGTCCTTTCGGTCCAGTTTTCGCAAATTCAGTTCATTTCGAGAGAAACCATTGGACACTTCAACGTAACTGTCGTCGAGTATAACCTCTAATATACTTGTGTGATACCATATTAGAGATGGAATCGGATGTCCTTTGTTTATTAAAGTTAATCAATTTATTTAAAATATATTCGAATTAAAAAAATTTACTTTTTAAAACTACTTTAATGTTTTAATCATTTTAAAAAATTCAAGCAACAAATAAATATAGCAGTAATTGTAGAAAGTGATTGCGTTCACTAAATCTACATAATCTTATTATAAACTTAAAGTTGAGGAAATATTTTTAAAAATAAATATTTGACAGAAATAAATGGATTAATTTTATAAAACATATATACATAAATTTAATTATTATCAAAATATTAAACATGAATGACACACACCTTTTGCTTCGCATATAAGAAATACATTCGTATATTCATCGTACGGACCAATAATGCCATTTAATTTGTATCCATCACTGCTTTTAATTATTACTTCATGCGGCGGTTCTTTGAGAAATAATAACACAATATATTGTCTGTGGTTTTCATTTATAGATGTTTTAAATTAATTAGAGATATAGGCTTAACGTTATAAAGTTATTGAAATATGCAAATGAATATTCTATTAAAATGAATACATTACATACCGATAACATTTAGATCAACGATAAAAGACTGTGTTCTCGAGTTTCTATAATCCACACGACACCGATATTTTCCCGAATCCTCAATAATTACCGGATTTATTTGAAGTTGAGGTGGAATTGAATACATATCAAAGTAGAAACGCTTAGCGATTGAGTGGTCGTCAGGAAGAGTATGCTTAGCGAGTGATAGCGGACTGTTTCTGGCGTCCACTTTGTAAATCGGTATTTCTGATGCATTATGTTTATACCACAACACAAGTAACACTTCATACTCTTCCCAATGCACTGAAAATGAACCACAAGGCAGTGATATTTTATCACCAGTTACTGATTCAATGGTTGATAAACCTTAATATAAAGATATTGTTTATTAATCAGAATTTTGTTAATTATTTATTGAGATAAAATTTATACCAATAATATACTTACTTTGATTTACTAGTGATATAAAGTAAATTAAATACAAGTTTATTATAAATCTAACGGATGCCATAAAATATTGATTTAAAAATAATTTTTCCGAAATAGCATTAAATCTTTAATCGTCACAAACTGAAAGAATTTTTATTATCATTTTTCAATTAATGTGTTTCGAAAACATTAAATTATAATAATTTGTTCAAAAGATTTTATTTTTCGTTTAAGATATACCATACAACTACTGCTTCTGCACAAAACAAAAGAAAGTTTTTTATGCTTTCAACAAAAGCTGCAGTAATGATGAAACTAATCACTAACTTTGACTAAATATTTAAAACGTGAGAAAGAAATTAAAGTGTTTATAATTATATTTTCAGGGATTTCCCAACCATTTTAAATGGAAAATTATGGATTTGACCAAATGATATAACTATACAGTAATTTATATGTTGAACTTTTGTTTTTTCGTTCTAATTTGCGATTTTAAATATTTAAAATATATTTGCTGAAAGTTTTAATAAAATTTCTCAATACATAATTATAGTTTGTTGTTTCAGTTGAAAGTATAATAAAAAGTATAATTTCGTTATTTTAATTCAAAAGTTTTGTTATTACATTCAGTATTTAACACTAGATTCAATTCTATTGAATAATAACTTGATCTAACTTTCATGACTTGACTCCTAATTGTTTATTAATTGGCAAACATTATAGGTTTAAATACTTAGTTTATTTCACGTAAAACAAATTTTCATGAATGCAATGCAAAATATGGTAGTATTATTTGCGTTAGCGATCGTTACCTGTTTTATGTCCGATGTTGGACTATAATGAGAGCGGAATGGAAAAATTATTTTTTACGTAAAGTTGTGTTGAAACCGATACTTCACTTTATCATGTTTAAGAGTTTACTTATTATTACATTATTTTAATCAGTAATTTTTATTATTGTTATTGTTTTCATTATTACATTTTTTACTGCATAACTTTAATAAAGAATAAACTTTTTTTAAAATGCTGTACTGTATGCTATTATTACTTGATGTTTAATTATTTTTAAAATAACGTTCCATAATCTACAGGAGTCTTAATAAAATTGTTGATTTAATGAGTTAATTAAGTACAGGTTTTAAGATAATAACAGAAAGAGTTAATGAAGATATTATTTCAGGAAATAATGAGGAAAATCTTTCACCAAATTTGGCATTTTTTGAATATATTTGCGATGATTTGGTTGAACTGATTTTAGGTTATTTGCCAATCAATGATAAAATCAAATTCTCAAGAGTTTCAAAACAGTGGCAAAGATGTATATTTAACAAACAATTTGAAGTTAATATACAATATACGGAATTTGCAAATATATATTCATTGATAAAGCATATGAGATATGATGAGAACTATAATGTTGTCATTGAGATTCGCGAAAATGCATTTGAATATGTGCTCAAAAGATGTAAATATGTTCGTTGTGTTATATTGTATTGCGATTTCGACGACAATGTTCTTCAATTAATAGGTAAAAATTTGTCATTTTTAGATACATTAGAGTGTGAACTAACAAACAGAGTTACGGAAAATGGTTTATTAGAATTTGGCCAAAAATATGGACATATGTTAAAGAAATTGCATTTTAGAAGTGATACAGAAGATCTAATTAACGATATGTCTATGAAAAAGTTTTTGAGTTATTGTCCGAACATAACGAACCTCAAAATTCCTGACATGTCATCAGTTATTATCGCTGACAGAAACTTTTTGCCAAAACTTGAAATCATTCGAGATTTTAATGTCGAAACAAAACAAAGTAATGATAGTCTTCGAAGTTTAACCGAAAAATATTGTAATCAAATGAAGAGCATTGAAGTGAATGTCAAAGGTTTTGGATGCATAACTCTTTCATATATCATTAATCTCGTAAATCTCAAGAATTTATATTGGTTTGAACAGATTAATGAATATGACGGACAGAAAATTAAAGATTATATTAGAAAGTTATCAGAAAATTGCATAAAACTTAAACATTTAAAGTTTATGTTTGGTGTTAACGATGATTCTTCTGGACATTTTTCAAGAGACATATTTAACAGTTTTCCAAAATTTTCATCACTGATAATACTTAAAGTCTCCATAAACAAAATAAATGAATCGTATGAATGTAAATGCGAATGCTTTAAATTGAACTCAAATATCAAACATCTATCACTGAATTATAGCAGAATTGGTGACGAGTTTTTTAACGATATTAACCATCATTTGCCTAATCTTCGCAGCATTAATATTAAAACTGAATCACAACTCTCTGATCAATCATTGATATCATTGGCAAAATTGGTTTATTTGAAAAAAGTATGGATGTCTGTGTCTGAATATAAAGATATGCAATATATCACTGATATCGGTGTTTGTCAACTCATCGATTCATGCATTCATATCAAACACATACTGTTTGATGGAAAACCAAACATAACGAACTCAACTATTGATAAGTTAATAGAGATTGGATCGCAAAGACAAAGAATTTCAATTACATTTCAAATGTCTTATTTCTATAGTTATCTGTCTGATCAACATATCGATATCAATAGATTGGAGAATTTGCCAAACAATTTGTCAATTTTTATTATACATTATTACCAGAGTCGAGACTTTTTCGGAAATCCGATTTTTTATAGTTGAATAAAACTTTCGGAGTTTAAAATGTATGAATTATGTCACTAATTACAAACAAATTTAAACCACATTTAGTTTCCGAAAACTCCGAGAAAATAGTCTATTCAAAAATTTTCCAAAAGTTTTCCGAAATTTATTCGAAAAATATACTTATTTTAAATATTATTGCTTAAATTTGATGAGTTTTAAGTGTGGGAGTTTAAAATTGTTTTTAGGGGACAAAATTTAGAATTTTTTGTAAAAAAAATTATATTTTAAGGCAAAAGTTTGATGCTTAACCATGATAAGTTCTTCAACTCTCAATTTTTGGGAGTGTAAGAAAGAAAACCTCGAATCTAGAGGCTAACCGTAAGAAGTTTTTGTACAGCTGATTTTTACCTAAAATAAATTCCGAAAATCTCCGAAAATTTCCGAAAAATTGTCCGAAAAAAGATCATTTATGGTCCGAATTTCCGACAGAAATTTTGGTGTTTTATTTCCGATAAATAAAATTTTTATTATTAAATAAGTTATCGTTAAGTTATTTATTTTATAAAATAAAACTTATAAAATTCAATAGATTTTTAATTTTGATTCAAAGTAAAGTTTTCGTAACATAAATCGTATTATGAATGCTAACTGTAATGAATATAATGACTAAACAATAAAACCAAATAATACTTTCGGATTCATTTTGTTTGAATATACGCTTCAATTGGTTTTCTTCGCTTTCATCTCCGGTTATAATTAACTCGATTTGATCGGAATAATTCAGATACGTTTTCATTATAACTAAATTCGTGTACAAAACCGGAATATCATCGCAATAGCCTTGAATTGTATGTTTTCCTTTTGCATATATATAGCTATCAATAATACCTTCACTCCAACCGCTATTCTTTAACACTTTATTTAATATGATCTCAAATTCATTGATACAACAAACTGGCCATTGTTTGCGCAATCGTTGACTGTTTCGCACTTCTTTTAGTAATGAATCACATAATGGATACATTTCTATTCCGTATTTTCGTAATTCTCTGCCATTTATTTGTTTTATTTTCCTAATAAACGGTGGTTTGTTATTCTGGAACAGTTGATGCGTGGCTACGATTCGAAGAGTTGACGCGTAATACTGTGTCACATCTCTGCCAAACGATTTCAGTTTTAATACGTTTAAGAATA
>JAQGAW010001501.1:0-18832 GCA_034698025.1 Phthiracarus crinitus
TTTTCGTGGAAAATACCGCATTTTTTCTTTAATTATATAACCGGGAGATTAATATAGTAAATTCTATTAAAGATAATAGTTTAAATAAAAGTGGTTTTAATTTCCCGGTTTTTCCCGGATTTAGCAGTTTTGTAAAATATTCCCGGATATGCAAATAATCTGAAAAATATTCCCGTTTTTGCAATATTTAGCAAAATATCGTTAAAAATAGAACTTTAATATTTCATAAAGTTTCAAAGTGGATGTAAAAGTTTTAAATTAGAGCATCAATTGTTTTAGTTTTTATAAATTATTTATGAAAGTTTTAAAGATTAGCGTATCTTAGAAAAATAATTAGTTTAATAAATATTTCGTACTTGAAAATAAAAAACATTTTTCCGGATATGTTCCCGGTTTTAATACATTTTTTGTTCCCGGTTCCCTCCCGTTTTAACCACTTTTTAGTCCCGAAAAATACTGAATTCAATTTTTTCTAAGCGAAAATTGGTCATTTTTTATTTTGCGATTGTCTGCCATGCATTCGTAATTTATCAAAAAATTTTATACCATACGAATGTGATTAACAGCACTTCGTAGTACAAGTAGTGGTTATTTTTAGTAAGTCTAAAAAATAAGTGGTATCGGTTTCATCAGATTCCGACAATTATTTCTTTATTTGCTTACAAAATTTGTTCAGGTTTTTCTACCATTTTAATTTCCAAATATTCTCCTTTTTAGAGAACAACTTTAATAAAACATGTATTTTCTGTTTAAAGTCCATAACTACGCATATAGAATATAAAAATTTATATTAAAAATTTACAGCGAAAATAAATTTTGTTAGCAATCAATAGTCGCTTCTGAATTTTTATTAATAAGATTCTGTGTTTTTGTAATATTCCAGTTGGATAAATATTTAAATTTCTTTTTTATACCCAAAGGATAACTTTAAAAGCAAGTTTTGCGCATATTTTTATCGATTCACCTAACGATAGCATCCAAATGTTTAAAATGATAATTTTTTTAATTTTAAAATTCATTTTATCTCTCGATTTTATTGAATATTTTTCTGTGCGAGTTTATACGCGATATTCTATTCTTGTTTTTATTTTGGATTTGCTTACGAATATGGACTTTCAAATGTATATTTAAGTTATTTTAGATATTTCTAAAGTCAATATAATATATCAAAGGAAGTAAACTTTGATGTATCCTTATAAGCTTACATAAAATAAATTTCCCTGTGTATAGAAATTCGTATAAAAGTGCTCTTATTCATGGGAATAGGAATATAAATAATTCATTTCGGTTGAAGATATGGACCGAAAAAATATCATTTGAACATATTTTTTAAAAATAGTTTTTATAATGTTGGTAACGTGTGTTCAAATAATTATTTTTTGTCAAATTCATTTTTAAAAATCCATAGATAAGACGAACTAATTATAATTTTAAAGTATTTATTTCTGTTATAAATTGAGATACAAATTAGAAATAAGAAATTTATAATGTAAATTACTTTCATTATTTTTAATGTTACACTTAAATGTTTCTAAACTACAGAAGTGTACTCTAAGTTTGTTATTAAATTTAATTTAGTTACACTTAAAAATGTTCAAATTATATCTTAGTAATAAATTATTGTTTTAAATGCAAAATTAATTGTTATCCTAAATGAAAAATTCAAATTTTAAACTAAAATATTCATAATAAGTTAAAAAGTTATAAATATTTTGTTACCAAATACGGTATATGGAAAATTTATAAAATTGTTTGCTAATTCAAAAAAATTTTGTAACATTTTAAACTGTTTAAGAAAAATAAACTATTGTTTAACAATAAACAATATTCAAACTTTTTAAATTTAAAACTTTAAAAAGATAATCAACAATAATAAAACCAGTTTAAACTGGTTAAGACCGGTTTAATCCGGTTTTAACAGTTTAGAAATATTTAAATTTAATTTTACTGTTGTGTATTGTTTAAGATCTATTTAAACTTGTATTATTTTACTATTTTTAATACAATTCTACAATATATTAATTTTCTAATTATTCTATATATTATAAGGATAAGAATTTTACGTAAAAATCTTTTATTAAGTGCAATTTTACATAAATTGACGTAAATATTTGTAATAATCTATAAACATAAATTTTAATAAAATCCTGAGTTTAAACCGCAAAAAATCAATTTTTTATAAAAAATTTCTTAATCAATCTTACATTAGAAACTTAAACATTTTTTTAAATGCTGCTGTTACTACTTTTCGGTGTTACAAAAATTGGGGAGAGTAGTAACCTAAACCCTTTCGATACTATAGGGAATTTATTTGTTTTTAAAATTTTCAAAAACTTATGATAAAAATTTGTTGTCAAACCTTTTTTTAAAATGAAAAGATTTTTACGGACTATACGTGTAAAAATATGGAAAATTACGTGACGTAATTTTACGTGATTACGCTTCGCCCATCCTTAATATATTGTGTTCCATTAATAAAAATGATTTTTATTTTTCTGTACTAATATAAAAATCAATAATAAAACTATTAATTTTATTGCGATTGAATTAAAACGGGACAAAAGAGTTGTCTCATTTAGTATCTGTAATTATAGCTGTATGTGTCGCTAACTACACATCATTGGCATTTCTTCGCAAAACAAGCAAATCTCAAACCAATACTAAATTCGTAGATTAGATCAATTAGAAGGCTATGCAAAACAAGGGTTAAAGTTAATTGCTTGCTAATACTTAGCTAAACAATTAATGTCCATCATTATGTCATTATGTCCACCAAATACTAAGTCGTACCAAATCTATTATTATTATATATGTATATTTTATTTATTTGTTAAATAGCGCTCATTAAGTGCTATCATTTCTTTTAATTTTTTCTAAATAAGCCACGGGATTATATAAAATAAATATTTTATAAGTTCTTAAAATCTATTACGTAAAAATTTAGTATCAACTAATGAAACTGTTTGTGGGTCTTTCTCTGAAAATAAGTTATTTTGCAAATTGTATTTTAAAGGAAATTTTTAGCTGACTTTCTTGAAAAGAAGTCCAGCTTATGGATTTGACCATGTCTGTCCGTCTGTCCGTCCGTATGTGACCAGTCTTTATATTAATAAAGGGATTTTCCTTGCTCTTTATATTAAAAAAGGGATTTGATATCTTGTGAAATATTTGCCAAAAGACTAATATATGAATATAATATAATCCATTAGAAAGTCAGCTCTCTGTGAATGTGTCGTTCTTGTTTTTGTTCAAATTTTATTAGTTTTTATTTCAAATATTTTTGGCTACATTTTCAGAATTTTGAAAGTGGATACCATTGGTTTGTTTTTCTCACACACTTCATATGACAAAAACACATTTTTCTCCAAATAATAACGAATATGATTTAATTCAAATCTTATTTTAAAGCTAATTAAACTTCTATTATCTTTCAATACTTTTTCTAAATAAGATGTTGAGTATATTCTAAATCATAAGTTCAATCAAAAATGTGTTCTCAATCCAATAATTATTATATATAATATCAATTTCTGTAAAACAACAGTATATTTATTAAAAATTATTAAATTTAGTGTTATACGGTATTCGTTTGTAAGGTATTTGTTTTAACTTATTCTATAATTTGAATTACTTTTTAAATTTTCATCATAGTTTTGTATCTCTCAAATTATCATACAGTATATTATTATAAATACTATTTGTTATCATAAAATATTTAATACATACATTTTTTAGAACATGGAAAAAATAATGATACGTTTTTATCAGCCTATAATTATTTATTGTGATGAGAATAAGCTCAAGCTTAGACCAGCTATAGCTTAAGCTGGCTCAAGTTCAATGCAAAGCTAACCCTTTTGGAGCTTGTAAATTAAGCTCAAAGCTCACACATTTGAGAGCTTAAGCTTACAAAGCTCAAGTTTGTGCTGATGAGCTTAAGTTGAGCTCATGTTTTATAATTTTTGTATAAACCTTAACTCATATTGCTTTATATATAATGTTATTATATAAGAATTGATTGTTTTTAAAGAAATAATTTTTTTTCCAAATCAAAATACTTAGTTAAACTTTAAAATGATTTTTTAGTTGTGTGTATTAAATTAAAAATTCGTTTAAACTGAAAATTTTTCACTTCGATATAAGCTCAAAGCTTTAATGTAAGCTCAAGCTCAAGCATCTATGTTTTTTAGCTTAAGCTCAACTATGTAAAGCTCAAGCTCATAATAAATGAGCTTATTCTCATCATTAATTATTCATGAAAAATCATTCGCAGTAACAATTCATGCCTAAAAATTCATTTTAGATTTTTTTGATTGCATGCGAATAATCCCGTCTGCAAATATATGCCAAATATATGTTGTTGATTATTGTTATCGTTAAATCACACGTTGTTATCGATTCACATAAAAATGCTTTTGTTTAACAAACTCCAAAAACCAAAAAAGAAAAATTTTAATTAAGTTTATGCTATTGAGCGCTATGTTAAAAGAAACGGCAAATTTATTTGTACATTAAATAAGAATAAAACGCTATTCAAATAGAAAATAACTGGAAAATTACCATATAATGGACATAAAAACTCTTAATCTATGCTATTATTAGGTGGAACCATGTTGTTGGATGACATACACTCAACACAGGGATACTCAAGAAACATTAGCAGTGCTCGATAGGCTAGATTTAGACACCGAAAAACCGAGCGATGAGGAACTCGCTCGCAAATTTGGTTTCGAAGATGATTACTTAAATGGTACACTTTCGTGCTGGCAAAGACTCAAACCGAAATTATGGTCACTTTCCGATGAACCTTATTCATCAAATGCAGCTAAAGTGAGAGAACTGTTTATAATGTTTACTTTGCGCTAACGTTTAGTAGTAGTTGTGTGCACTGTATGTAATGTGCGTACAGAAGTAGTACTAGAAGTAAATCTAAGGGTAATAATCATTTAATAATAATTTAAAAGCAAGTTTTGTTGGTGAGCGTGGATGTAATATAGTTTATAGAGCATCGGAATTCCCAGTGCAGATAATGATAATAATAAACAAATTGCTTTTTGCTGCCGAAAATCAATCAACTTCAGCGAAAAAATACTATAGCGAGATATCGCTAGTTTTTTATGCCAAAAAACTGCAAACGCTGTTTTTTTATGAAATAAACTAAGGATGAGATGAGAGGATGAATTGACTGATATATCAGACACCAGCATGAATGCCATACCAAACAGACAAACATTGAAGCATAAACGCATAGCGCGCTATTACTGTCTCAATCAATAGCATTAAATCAATGAGGAATGTCAATGGCATGTCACAGATGGTGAATGTTTGAGTAATATAACCGTCTTTTTGCTGGCCTTTTGTGGCGTGAAACTCTTTTTTTACGTGAACAGCGAAAATTATGAATGCCTACCATAAAAAAGTATTTGTTAATGTCAGTAAGGAAAAAATTGATATGCAAATCAAATTCAATATTATCATTGCTGTTCAGCATTCTAACATTAAATTGTTAGGTCTTGACGCACGTATTCAACCGATTTCACGCTAACACACAATCACAATCAAACAACTTTGTTGGCTTTTTTGCCAAATAAAATACATTTATATTTTTAATTGTCGTTTATTGTTATGTCGAGTATTATATAATTTTTTGGCTGATTTAGGTTATTGGCGTAATGTCAGTATTTTTCATATGTGTGTCAATATTGTCATTCTGCTTGAAAACGCATCCGAATATGAGAGTTCCGATGATCAGGAATATAACAGTGCAAACGTCTTTTAACAACACAGAAGCGTGGGTATTGGATAAGACACAAACGAATCCACATGAGGCCTTCTTTTACATTGAGTGTGTTTGTAATGCTTGGTTTACCATCGAGATTGCAACCCGATTGATATCAGCGCCGAGTAAACTTAATTTTATTAAAGGTAAGATTTATAATTATTTCCCTCTCGTTTTAAATGTCAATTATACGAGACATAACTTATTACTATTATATAATTGACTCCGTTTTTGTTTATACTTCGCTGTTGCTTCTGACGCTAAAAGTTGGGAATCACGCGAAGCTAACGCTTAGTTTGTTGATTGCATGCGTTTTTTTGTGTATATGTCAGGATTAAGTTTTTTACTTATGTCTTGGGGCTCAAACACGCCGGTCGTGATAGAAATTGGTATTATATGAAAGCCATACCGTGTTATTTCAATCCATTATATTTTGATGCTGCAGTACTGTATATGTTGACGCCAACGGCTATCATATTATACTTATTGCTAACATGAATGAAATTTTAGCCAATTTATGTCTCAATGAGTAGATTAGTGGCCATAAGCGATATTTAATAAAATGAGTTGATATGAGTCGCACACATTATCCAACATAATCTCTTATTCAACTGAAAGTGTGCAATGCATGTGTTATTATGCTGTAGTGTATGTGTACTCGAAGTGCTCTTAACTATTATAATTCTATTATCTTCATTATATCTTAGAGTACTAGTAATAAGTTTATGCTGTTTGCGAGTGATTGAAATGAGATTTTTCTTTCTCTCTCTTTTTCGTTAACGAATAGCGATATTATTACTCATAGGATTTCTAACTCCCTTAATGATACTTTTTAGCAATACTACGATTTTTTTCGCCGTTAGTTATTTGATACTTTAAGAGAATCTCATTTTCGTAAAACTTATTAAAGCACACATTTCAAGCATCATTTATAAAATCTTGTAATCATTTGTGATCTTTAATTAAATTTGAAAGTTATGGCGCACTTTAATTAAAATAGTTATGCAATTTTCGGAGAGAAGTTTTTATGAAAAAGAAGATAAGCTCGTAATAAATAATAAATATAAAATGTATAAAAAACACAACATATTTTGTTAACGATTGACAATAGTTTTGCGTTAAGGCGTAAAGCAAAAATGGTTAATCAAATTTTTATTTTCAAAAAAAATAATGCATAAACTAAAAATAAGCTCAATAAATGTGTTTCGAATATGTTTCTAAGCTTTTTTCATGTTCTAAATTTATGCATTAAAATTTCAGGTTTACGTACAAGTATTACATAATTCATTAAATTTATTGATTGACAAAATAGATAATTCTGTTGTTCAGTATTGTGTGCAGTTTATTAGTATTCACTTAATGTTTAAAAATATTTTAAAAATTTTGTTACAGCGTTTCGCTTTTAGGTTTTAGAAAGCATGTAATATTAATTCCACTCTAAACAATTTTCTTTCTTATAAATAAATGCGTTTTATTAAATTTAAAATACATATAATAAAATGTTGCCATAGTTTGGTTCAAACTAAAATTCGCTTTAATTTATGTGCTTAATAATCTTTAACCATTAATAGAGTATATATATATTTTGCTGATAAAATCGTTAACAATGATATTTCTTTTATACCCAACAACAGATCTAATGTATGATTAAAAAAACAATCCAAATATAAAGGTTTGTCCGGCGAGCCATCATTTTTTACCTGCTTTTCTTGGAAACGTTATTTATACAGAATACAGAAGCTTTACATTTCCTTTTGCGTGCATTTATATAGTAAATCGATATTTTTGGGCTCTTACTGACAAGTGGCCCTTAAAATAGCAGTGATTGCATGCTTCTATTTTTGAAACCGTGAAATTGATTTTAGAGAAGTGCAAAATTAAACACTATTGAAATAATAATTTTTTCTAAACAACTTTCAATGTTTATATTTTATTTCCAATTTTATAAATATAAACTTTAATGTTTAACTTTTTTTAAGTCCGAACTCGATATTTAAGTTTACATAATGTTAATTTTTTAGCTGAGATAATATAATTGCCATACAATTTTACAATTAAATTATCAATTTTAATATTTATAACTTTTTTCAATATTTAAATACTTATTTTTTAATATTAGTGTGTTGTTCCAGTAGTATATTTTTATAAGCGATGTTATAATAATTATATTGTGAACAGGAAAGTCAACATAAGTTTGCATAGCGTTAAGTATTGAAGTTTTTGTGGTTATAGCGCCTCTAAATGATTCCTCTATTGATGTATGTATTAAGCCATCAAATCCTTAATAAAATAGGAAATTATTTGATGGCTCAGCTGTTGCTAATCAATGACCGAATTCCCAGTAGAATACATGAGTTTCTAATATTATTTGACGCAATAATCTTGACATTTCTGATAACCCTCTTTACTGTTTGTGACATACGGTTCTCGTAGTTATGCTTGTACTGTACGTGCTCTCGCTTTTGCTTTTTTTTGTCGCATTATATTCAAATGTAACTAATTTTCCACAGATTATTTCTGTTTAATTTATTCACATAATATCGATTCATTTTATCAAAAGAACTAATTCATTAAATCGATTGTGTTTTTTATTTAATTTGTTATTGAATAGAATATATTAATTATTAATTCCAATATATATAATTAAATAAATAATTAAATATATATTTATAATTAATTAATATTTTCGAGAATATAATTAAACTTGAAATGAAACGCGTTTGGATCTATTTTTAATAATCGAGTTGTTTATACAATAAAACTTAGTCTGCAAATAACACATTTTGGTTGAAATGTTATTCTTTGTTATTAATTTAATTATAAGATATTATTGCTGTAATAAAGTTTGAATGACCGACGTTTTAGTGCTAATTAGCTAACGTTATGTGAAGTTTACTTAACCATCCTCTGACCAATAATAAGATAAAAACCTGAGCATGAGTTTACTTATCTTGATTAGAGTGCACTTTTCAATAAATAGGTTTTTTTTGAGTAACTTAGGTTTTTATTTATTACTAACGAATCCTTCAATAATGTACTTAAATTATTCATACTAATAATGATTTTTTAGCCGACTCTGACTGAGACGTCGAGCATTAAGACTTTGATAATGGCTGTCAGTCTGTATGTGAACAACAATGTATTTGCTAGGAGTCTCTATTGTTGTAAAAAATTTTTATTGAAAAAAATCATTGTCGTAAAAATGTTAAAAGGGTTTTTAAATAGACATTGTTGATAAGAGTCTTTTGATGAGTCCCTATTTGTTTCATAAGCATTCATCAATCTATTAGAAAGTCAGCACTCGATGATTATGTCGTTCTTTTTGATAATTGTAAAATTAGTTTTACAGTACTTCAGGACAAACATGTAATTCAATTTGAATATATTAATTCTAGTATAATAAAGATTTGCAACTTTTAATTTATTTCTATTCTAAAAAGTTGTAATTAATCAATAACGACATCGTATTTTAATATAAATGTGATCCAAATTCATATTACAGACATAACAAATATAAAGCCGAGTTTAATACTTCAGAATTTTCAAAAAAAAAGTTTGGGTTTACTTCCAGTAAACGTAAAGATTTTTTAAAAATCAAATCCTTTTCAATGTTTGTTTCACAGCTTGAATGCACATTAAAGCTTATTTCAGTGCTAAATCGCGTTAAAATATCTTATAAAAATGTACAAATGTATAAATTTGGATATATATTGCATATTGAATGCATATTGACGTGATTTCATTTTGATTATATTTGTAGGCGCAGTGAACGTAATCGACATAACAGCAACGCTTTCGTTTTACATAGATTTAGCTCTACAAAAGTTCGCATCTCATCTCGAAAACGCGGATATATTGGAATTTTTTTCAATTATTAGGATAATGCGGTTATTTAAGTTAACGCGTCATTCGGCGGGACTTAAAATTTTAATACAGACTTTCAAAGCAAGTGCCGGTGAACTAATTCTTTTAGTATTCTTTTTGGTGCTTGGAATTGTGATTTTCGCCAGTTTAGTGTATTACGCAGAAAGGATACAATCAAACCCCGGTAATGACTTTAATTCAATACCTCTGGGTCTTTGGTGGGCTCTCGTAACTATGACTACTGTTGGCTATGGTAAGCGTTTATATCGTTCGGCAATAACTCCCGCATTATAACTAAAATTTCTATTTTTTCTCCTCTACTTTTTATATATTAAAGGCGATATGGCTCCCAAGGTATGCCATCAATGAATATTTAGTTTTCACAACAAAACACACTCTCAAGAAGTTTTTATTATTTGTTTTGTTATTGCTTTTTATTTTGTTTTCCATTGTTCAATATTTTACAACACATAAAACTTCTGGTACTAATAAAACCTTTATTTTGTTGGCTGTTTTTATTTACTCTTGACGTTCAATCGCTACTCAATAGACTTACGCGGGAATGTTTGTCGGCGGTATGTGTGCATTGGCGGGCGTATTAACCATTGCTCTTCCAGTGCCCGTCATTGTATCCAATTTTGCAATGTTCTATTCGCACACTCAAGCTCGCGCCAAACTGCCTAAAAAACGACGTCGCGTGTTGCCGGTCATACAGCAATATGGACCGGCGAGGGGTGGAATGAGGGGAGGTATAAGAGGTGGTCGCGGTGGATGTATTAGCGGTGGACCCGCGCGCACCTTTGGTATCGATGGACCAATTGCTGGCAGAATGAATGCTATCAAAAATCCTGCAAAGGATATTGTGAACGCTAAAACTGGTGAGTAATTATAAGCATATTTGCTCTTATTATTATTATTTTTAAAATAAAATATTTTTTGAAATTTTTCCTGACTGTGTTATAAATATTAAACGATTTTGACAAAATTGAGCTTAAATAAAACTTAATCATAAATTTTTAATATAATAATTTATGCAAAATTCTATTTGTTTAGATATTAGCTTACTGTATATATATGTTAAATTTGTTCAATACATTCAGTATAAATTTAAGAAACCAGAAATTTTCAAACACTCCACAAATCACTTTAACGCGTTTTCAAAGGTTTTCTGTTTTTGTTTTAGTAATTACTAATTGAACAGCGATATGAACTTTTTGCATATAAATTATTAGTAATTATATAATATTGTTTATTACTGAAAACGTTTTCAAGTCAGATATGCTACATGTGATATATATATATGATTAAACATTACTGTAATTTATATTTATTGTACTATAAGCAATATCAGTATTACCGGTTTTCCAAAATGTTGGTCTAAGGTCGGGTACCCAACAAATCTGGCGGACAAGGGTCGGACTCAAGTTCATTAGGCTCGAGTCAGGTCGGATTAATCTTTCGGGACAATATCGAACTTATTTTGAATTATATAACAATTTGAATATTTTATTCAATATTTTTATAATAATTAAGGACAACCAAATTCGGGTTCCCCGAATCCAATTTGTTTTCATTATCCTTCGGGGACATCAATAAAAGCTGTTAATACAGTAAGAAGAATTAAGTAATTTAAACCCTAATTTATTTTGCCCGATTCCATTGAATTTTCACTTTTCTCCCGAATTGCCCGAATCATTTAACTTTTTTCAAAAATATCATAAATTTAAAGCCAAAATTAAAAAATATAAATATTAAATTCGATTTGCTTTTGTCAAAATTTAAAAATTTATTAAGTTTTGATGCATTGCTAATAGAGATTGTTTAAAACATCAAAAACAAATTTTTATAAAAAATTTTAAAAACTATTTTGAAAAATCTTTAATTTTGTTAAATATATTTTTAAAAATATACAATTATGCATAGCCGAATACTGCAACAATATGTAAATATATAACTCAATACCGTTAAAACTCGATTATAAAATTTAAAAATAGTAAAAATCCTAACGAAACATCAACTTTAACCAAACCAAACCTAATCTAATTTAAGCTAATAAAAGCAAGATTATTTTATGTTAGGTTCGGTTAGAGTAAATTTAAGTTAGGATTAAATTAAGTAAAGTTATTATTTAGATTTAATATAACCTTTAAATAAATCGGTAATCTTAGGGTTTTGTCATGCAAGTTGCGCAGTAAAAATTACAATCTATATATAACCCATATAAGTTTTTATAACAGAAACTTAACTGTCTAAATAAAACATTAAATAAATCTTTTTATAAACACTGTTTGAATGAATTATTTTGACATAATAAATAAATTTATAGTTGCAATGATTAAAAACCGTGACGAATGGAAAAACCATGTTTCGAACGCTCGCACACAACACTGTTGTTGCTAATACTACGTTAATTTGAGAAAATGATTAAATAAATAAATAAATCGTTACCCCATATCTAATTATTCATTTAGAAAAAGTATATTTGTCTTAACTTCCATTTTAGACAGTAATTATGTGAAAATATTTTTTTAATTAAATTTTTTGTTGAAGAATGTCTTTCAAATCAAATATTGCTTTCGGTTTCGTTTCTGTTTATTCAATTTTCTGTTTAGAAGAAGCGAAGTTTAAAATAAATCGCTTTGGGTTAATGAAAAAATGTTTATTTTGCGGTTAAATATTAATTCTGTAGGTTTTCGTTTTATTAACTTTTTTACTGTATTTTTAATTTCTAACTCACTTGTTATAGAACTAGTCTAGAGCTTATCTTTTTAGAATTTTTCTTTAAAAATTTGACTATATTTGAATGGTTAAATTTAAACTTTACTATTATAAATTGCTATTTATAATTCATAGTTAGATTTAGGAGAAATTACTTAATTGTTAATTTTGCAAACAAAGTAGATTTTTATGTGCGGTAGAATTTATATTAGAATGTTTCATAAGATTAGTTTATCGATGGAAAAAAATATTAATTGAAACGTTTTTCATTGAAATACAGATCGTAAATAACCAAAACGGCGAGAACTAGAAGACCAAAATGCAAGTTTGCAAAGAGAAAAAAACAGAGCGCACACATTCACGCATTTATAGGCAAAACTGAATTCCAATTTTACAGTTTGATACAAATAAAATCTGTCACATATTGTAAATTGTTAAACAGGCTTATCGATGAACTTTTCGTTTCTTTCTTGTATTTAAACCAATTCTCATTTTTAAAGTTCATGTCTGTAACACTATTACTCTGTATATGAAGCATAATGTATGAAAATATCGATTGTTAAACTACAAAGATCTGTAAACAGTAAAAAAATCATATTTTTCATATATAAAGTATATATAGATAGAGGAGAAATATATATAAATATATGTATATATATAGAATATATTAAATTATGTATTTTCAGAAATACACAGAATTTATTGACAATACAAATAGCAAATATAGATAGACTAATATTTGGATTATGCATATTGTATTACCATTATTATGTCTTAAAATATAACATCGAAAATGAAGTGATGCGAGATTTTTGCATTTTCACGACTGCGTAGTTGTGTGTGATTTGTATGTAACTAACTGTACCTGCATTACAACTAATGAGAGAAATTTGCTAAAATAGTTGTGAAAGGATTAAAACTGAAAGGCGATGTTAACGATGAGATAAAATAAAAGGAAAAATATAGTGCACTCAAATAGACTTTAACTTTACTTACATTCGTTTTGCGAAGAAAGCCATATTTTAGTTGTCTGTCAGAATCAGTTTTGTCATCGTTTTATTTCCGTTTTTATTTGCTGCAAATATATCTAACATGGAATGTAGAATTCAGTTAATCTATTCACGAACTGAAATGTCATTCAATCTTAATATATCGATTTTTAAATTGAATTTAAACTATTTTAAAGTTTTTTATGCAGAAACACATTCTGTATTTCGTGTAACCATCCATTGTATAAATCTATGATGATTTTGATAGATCACTATATTTTCTGCGGTAAACTAATCTATTGTTATAAATACTTTACTTAATCGACTATAGTTATTACTAACTGATTACAAATTCAAGCCAACAAACGATTGATAAAAATTTATTTATATGTAAATATAAAATATGTAAAATCAAAACACGAATACACATGACATTCATTCAATGATGGGTTTAATATAAGGCAAAATGATTTGAGCACCACTTTTCCTGACTATTCCGGAATTCCTGTGAATTACTTAAATCTAATAAATTATCTAATAGTAAATAAGCTCTTATATCAATATTAATATTGCTTTAATACATGTTCGCTAATATAGAAATATTTATATATAACTCTGGATTTGAATTTACTTTTCATGACATAATTTTCTATTTTCATTACAACATCCATTTTCCTTTTCCTGAACAGTATTGAAATAAAGAAGATTATTGAAAATTCTTTATTATTATTTTTATCGTGAGTTTTACTGCTGAATTTAGGATTTACTGCTGAAAACAGAATATTTAAATATATATCGTTGAAAATATTTTTATTTTCGTCGTCAGCTTATGGAAAATTTATTATATTATATTCAAAAATGTAAAATTAAAATTTTAAAGATAGAAGTGAATTAATTTAGATTAATTAAATTTATTTTTGCTTAATTTATTTGGAAAATAATCTTATATTCTTCATTCGAATTTTCTAATATTTTGTAAATTATTTTGGAAAATAAATACTATGATTAATCATAATATTGCTGATTATTATTAGTAAGGCACTCAAAAAAACCCTTACTTTGTGATCTTTATCTTCATATTAAGCATTGATTATATTTTTCTTTCATATCTATAGATTTTTATGGATTTCTATAATTAAATTAATATTTTTATTACCATTTGTTGTGACTGTATCGCGTAAAATAAAATAAAAACTAGTTAATTCATCGTAATCTAAAAATACGATTAAACTAATGAAAATTATCAGTCAAAATAATTTTATTTAACACTCGTTTAAATAATACAAACAATATTACAAAATTAATTTGGGAATATATAATATCAAATATGAATTTTGTTGTTACTTTTTAAAGCTGTGATTGGTTTAATTGTAACTATTAATATGCAATGAAATCATATCGTATGCTTAATTTGCGCACGAAATCTATATTCTCTTATTTTCTTTATAGACTTGATATAATAGTTTCATATTTCATTCTTAGGTAATATTAAAGTAATGCCCGTTTCAATCACAAAATTAACTGCAAAAGCACTGTATTTACATAAAAACATCCATAAAAACTATAGATAATACCTGCAGCCAAAAAAGAAGACAAGAACTAAATTCTAGTGTTTCGTTTCGTTTATTCAAATAAAATATCCGATAACAGCAATGAATGCAAACATTAAACACAATTTTATTGAAAGAAAATATTAAATAATTGTTGATAGGACTGGATGACTAAAATGGAAACACTGAAATGTTAAGCAATAGAATCAGTTCTATTTTTGTTTTTTCATCACATTTTGTCGCATCTATACCTTCATCAATCTATTCAGCAAAGCGTAAAGAATAGCAAAGCCAAGCAAAGCGCTTCTTAGAGGCGCATAACAAAAAAAACTTCAAATAAAATCAATTCAATCAAAATGCAAACCGACGTAATAGAATAGTTGTCATCCAAGTTAATGTCAATGCTTTTTAAACATAACAAAGTGCTTAATATAGAGATTAATTTAATTTCACGTTTACGATGTCATACTTGTTAGCGACAAATAATCGAAAAGCGAATAATACGCCATTTATTTGGTGATTAGGAAGCTATTCGGTAGTTTAGTATTCTGTATTCGATACATTACACTCAGCAGAATAAAGCATACAAAATGTGCGTTTATCAACATATTAGTTTCAGATCCATATTTTCGCCATACATATCGTGATTTATTCTTAATTGATTTCAGGCCTGATTTTTGTATCAAAAAATTCGACAATTGTTCATTATTTAATATTTGAGCGAAGAAATTCTCGTTTATAATGCTTTTGCTTTAATTGACAATTTATATGTTTATATCCCTATGGGATCAGTTCTAAAGATGTTGGAACGCTTTATTTTGCATGTTTTTAAAAGTTAAACAATTTTTAGTCTATTTTTAAAAAGTTTATGAGTGCACGCATCTCTATTTGTTTTACCTATACTTAAGTTTAATAGAAAACTATATTTTATTTTTGTTTTTCAAATCTTTTGCTTTTCTCTTTAGGATTACATTTTTTAACCAACTATTTTTTACAAAGTTTTAATCAAAATTCCAAATGATCGAAACGTATACATCGGTTTAAACGCCATTAATTCTTATTAATAAACTTTTAATTTGATTTGATCTTTTTTAAAACTGTAATTTCAACTTAATTCCAGTTTTAGAAAAAAAACTTAAGTTAAATTTGATTAAGTTCCGTATATCGTATTTTTTACTGCATTACGCTTCTACTAAAAAATTTATAATGATAGAGCTTTTTACTGGTGTGTGTCTGTGCGAGAGTTGAATGATATTTTAAAAAATATGACCTGAAATGTTAGTAACTTATCAATATAAATGTTTATAAGCAACGCATCTAGACTTTGATGCGATGCTGATCTGTGTTCCTCAATGTTTTCTCAGTTTTTGCTCTTATCTTTCTGTTACGCTCGTAAAAAATATGTATATCGCGGCACGCTTTTGAATGTGCGTAACGTTATAATTCGCGGACGAAATTTTATCGACTTTACTACTTTAAATTAGCGCTGAAAATTTATTATTTAGAGTACCAGTAGTTTTTTCCAGTGTTTGATAAAACAGTTTAGGATTGGGTGAACGCGAAAATGGAAAATACTGCATAAAACAACATATTGAACGTAATTAAATGTTTGTTATAGCGCTATACAATGGCCCACAGGCTAATTAATAATCAGACTAACTTTGCATATATTTTCCAGTGAAATAAGTCTGTCATCTCTTGTTCAAAACGCTCGAATTTAGCTGTTTCTTTGCACGTTTTCAAACTAATTAAAATGTTTATTTTTGTTCAGTCATTATACATTCTGTCGGTTACCGTACGTACGCATAGATGTTCAAAATTCTTATAATAAGTCTTTGCTCGAGACATATACCCTTACATGCATATAATAGACGTGGCATACACTGTGCATATAAGTGTTAATATAAAATCAATATTGAATATACTGTACTATACAGTACTGTAGATCATAGAGAGTGAGTGAGAGAGCCTTTACTACAAGTTTACAGCATTGAACAGTGCTGTGAGTTACTAGCATTTTCATACAGTACAACATCACTGTTTCTATCGTTACTATTTTAGCATTTTATTGTACGGATGTTATGCACGAATAATAAACGTTTTGTTCTTGTTTTGATTGTTGTTTATCTCTAAATAGTGTTTATGCGATTAAAAATGAGATTTTCTCTAAAACATTATTTGTGCACATATTTCGAGATTAGCCAAAAAAACTTTTTGTTTGTCGCTATAGCAACAAAGATGTTGCATAAAATAAAAGAGGAGTATAAGAGAGAGTATACTGTATGCAACTATATATACGTTATATATATATGCAGCCGGTTTTTGGTGCACTGAAATGAAAATTGTTTGATGTTTCCTCGAAAATGCAAGCGAAAGATCTGGCAAAACTAACTCATACTTCGTAAAAACAGTGATCTTTTATTCTTACTTTATGTCTTCTTTGTTTAATATTTGATTTGTTCTCTGAAACTAATGGCGTAAAAAAATCGTTCACAATATTCTTAGTCAAATAAATAATACATGTTTAGTTTAATTTTTACATTTCTATTCATTATTTATTATAATTTACACGCACTTTGATCGTAAGATGTTCTTTGAAATTTTTTTTAAACATACACTTATACATAAACATATACATAATATAATCTGATATTTTCATATTAACTAGAAAAAAGAAAAAAATTCATAGAATTCAAATAAATGCGGAACTTTTTGTAAGAAAGGAAGAACATTAAAATAAAGATTTGTAGAATTTTGTGGAATTGATAAAAATGCGAATCAATTTCACAATATTAATCCGTTTCATTTTTATTATTTTTATTTCATTGATCGGAACCATTTTTCTCAATTAATGGTTGTGTTAAACAAATTGTATCGATAATGTATCATAAAAAATTAATAAATACGAATTGTTTAAGGTTTTAAAATTAGCACAACCCTATTTAAAAATTTATATAATCTCTTACTACTTATCTTTTTTTGCTTTTTTACTTAAATTATAAATTATAAATTATTTAATTATTGGATAAAATGACGCAAAAAATTAAAATAATTGTTTTATATATTTGTTTTCATGCATTATTAAGAAATAAAAAGTTATTAAAACAACTTTATTTTCAAAATTAATGAATCAATAGATAATATACTAACATTTTATTCGCTACGATAAAAAATGTATTTTTCTTTATATTTTTGTTTTTTATGATTTTTCTATCTTGTTATTATTTCCTGAATTTTATGGGCTGAATAAGTATTTTTCCAAAAAATAAAGTGCATTTTTCGCAGACATTTATTGCATTTTTCTTCAGTTTTGCTTACCCTTCCCTCTTTTAGTGAGAAACTTTCTCCATTTATCTTCAAACGAACACATTATTGAGCCTTAATTAAATGAAGTGTATCTCACAAAACGTGTTTTGGAGAAACAAATTTATATTAGTGTTTTTTTATGAAAGTAATCCTTTTGGCCAAGTATTTCTCGAATAATTTACAAAATAAAATTTTAACAAATAACGTTATATATTTGATTTGGTCCGACATTACGATAAATTTAGGCGAAACTGCTAATTAATTATTTAAGTTACTCTTACTTGAAGTTCATTTTTAGTCGTTTTTATGCTGATATCTTTCAAGTATTGAATTGAAAAGGAAATGGAGTACGAGATTTCGAAAACTATTTTCAACTATTCTTTAATTTATTTTAAACAAAATCTGCTAAAATTAACTTATAAAATTGTTTTCTCATTAACCATATATTATACAGATACCTGAGTCTAGAGATGTGGAGGCTCAGGCTACAGAGGCTTTTTTCATAGCCTGAGCCTCTGAGTTTTAGCCTTAGCCTCTTAGCCTCATAAAAGTTATAGCCTTAGCCTTAGCCTGAGCCTTTAGCTCCGAGCCTGAGGCTTAGCCTGAGCCTCTTAATATGCATTATT
>JAQGAW010001502.1:0-18831 GCA_034698025.1 Phthiracarus crinitus
TTACTTGAAGTAAAAGAAAAAGTAAGAAATTTCATAACTTTTACTTTTACTTTCAAAAGTAAAATCAACACTAGTTAGAACTCATTGTAGGCATTCACTTATTATTATCTCAATTATTGTAATATTATTATTGTTAAATAAATATATCATTCATTTTGATACATTGTTAGCAGTGCTACTTAATATATAAGTTGTTTTACAGTTGTTTAAGTAGTTTACTCAATTACTTAAAGTATTTATATTTGATCTTAAAAGCTGTACTGAATTTAGTATCGGTAGACATGGGGCAGTCGGCAAGATATCAATTACTTCCAGCACTGCATTGCATAATAAATAATGAATGAAAATTTGGTAGTTAATATCAACTCCATGTGTAACTCAACGTTTGATTTCACGGGAGTGACATCATTACAATCAACGATAACCAACTGAAATTATAATGATTTATTTTTTATTTTAAAATTTATTCTATATTTATTTAGGATTTAAAAATAAATTATTAAGCGATATTTTATTCTATATATTTGACTTCAGTTTAATAAAGTATTCTTCTTTGACTTAATATTTTAATTTAACTAAAGATTTATATGGATTTTATTTTGATACAATATTATATTGCTCAGGCCAATGATTTCAATAATATAAATAATGTTTTTCTCTAATATTTGCCTTGGATATACGCTTTAACGGGAATAGTAATGATAGTAACGCTATCGTAATTAAAGCAATGGTTGGTCGCAATGTACGTACTAAATGGGATTTACTAAGGAAGTTCTTGGTCAAAGAAATTATATAGTTTCAACTTCGATTGGTCTTTTGAAACGTCATGTCAACCAGATTCGTAAAAGCTTACTCGAGTTGGCTGAACAACCAGAGGAATCTACTACTACGCCTACTCCTACGGAAACTTCTGAAGATGCAGTGAATCTATTAAAGGGTCAACTGAAGTAGAAGCTTCTGAAGATTCAACTGAATATGCAACAGACGATATAACCGATTACGCATCTGATGATTCTATTGATACTCCTCCTACTCCTCAACCGATTCAACCTCCGAGACAAAGTAATAGAATAAGAGGACCTCCTGATCGATAAAGACCTTCATAGGTGAACGTCTTATCTGTGGTGGAGGAATGTAGTGTATGTGAACTTACATCACATCATTAATAGGGTTTACGTTTACATTCTTTTACTGTAAAATACTCTGACTTTGATTCGATACACCAATAAACAAAATGTAAATTAAAATTACAAGAAATATATAAATCAATTTTATTTAATTCAAGCTTCAGCTGATACATCAAACGCTACAATGAATTGGTTGTTATTAATAATGTGTTATTTTCCAAATTTTCAAAATATATTAAGAGATGAAATAAAGGATAAAATATGTATTGATTTTCATAAATTCATATTTAAAAAGTCTAAACCCTCCAAATCTTAAAATGCATTGTTTTTTGATGCATTTATTTTATCTTATTGATATCCTTAAAATTGTATTGATAAGTCAAATCAAATCAGTTGGTTTGCATGAGCTAATGAGTGAGGACGACTTGTGATAGTTAATATTATATTCCGGTACACATGTAAATACAGTTTATAGGATAAATTAAGTAAATCAAACACCATAAATTTTCCCAAAAACCCGAAAAGCCCGATATTATCAAAATTTGAAAATTTGTCATTTAATTACGACGCGATTTTGAAACCCCTTTATTTTTAATTTATATTTAAAAAAATTATCGTTCAAATCAGACTTAAAGGACAAGATTTTAAAGGACAACTTTCCGAGTACCAAAAATTTTTTCAAAAAAAGTTGCAAAATATCATAATTTTGATAAATATATTAAAAATTATAATTTATACATAGCCCGAATTCGCCCGAAATGCACTTTTTCACGATCGAATTCCTCCAGAATTCGCAAGTTATTTACCACGAATTTTGTTGTCCTTACTAATGAAGCCTAAAGGTTCAATAAATTTTTAAATTTTATTTCATATATTAATTTTTGCATTATTTTTAGCTTAAAATATATGAAAGTAGCGCTTTTCATTTAAGACAGTCCGTCTCTCTGTAAATGCTAAGAATAGTGATGAAAGTCAGCTCAAAACATTAGATTTAGCTGACTTGCGAGCTAAGATGAGCTAATAAAAAATTATTATAGCTGAGCTAAATTAATTCCAGCTCCAAATATTTGGAGCTGAGCTTGATATTGTCGAAGTTGATCTGAGCGGATGAGCTGAAATTAATCTTTATAATTATATTTTTAATGAAAATTTATATTTACTTATGTAATATTTTTTCCATTCTATACAATATTATAATGGCTTAATATTAAATGAATAATTTTATTATTCAATAAATTTTGAATTTTAAATCGATTTTATTTGCACATTGTAACTGGAATTGAAAAATAGTTTAAAGAAAATACAAAAGTCAGCTCAAACAGCTCGATATTCCGAGTTTGAGCTGAAAGCTGAGCTGAGCTTGAGCTGATAAATGCAGAACTTTAAAAACACGTGCTTAATTTCAGCTTATTCTGTGGCAAAGTGGTACCAGTGACCCCCGCAGTTCCGCAGTAAGTAAAATTTATACTTAAAATTAGTATTATTTGAGACAAAAAGTTTAAAAAATATTAATATAATTCTTTGAATAGATCGAAAAACAATTAGGATTTAACATTTTTAAAAAATTAAACATACAAAAATAGAAAAAATTAATAAATAATCATTCAAAAAAGCATTATGATATTAAATTATCACACAATATTCAACTTTCCTTTATAAGTGAAAGGGGGAATTCCTCCTTTTACGCCTTCATTGAGCTCCAAATCCCTTCAGCACTTATCACATATGTGCTGAAACTCTTACAATAAGTTATAATCTTCCCACTATTTCGCTCCCGCCCGCGGGCCATTAGCAACAACCTCTAAAGGAGTATGACTTCCAGGCAGTCTCTAGATTTCCAGCCCGAATAATGCGATCGAACCTTCACCATCAGATGTACCTTTGGGTCGGATGTCGATAACTAGCACTCACCAAACATAACACCAAACATAACACCAAACATAACACCAAACAACACCAAACATAACACCAAACAACACCAAACATAACACCAAACATAACACCAAACATAACACCAACATTTATTTAACGATTGATTTAATTTATGATGAATTTAAATTACATGAAGAAATAATTTTAAAAGAAGAATCAAATTTCTCGATATTATTATAAAAATAATGTTATTTTTATCATTTTATAACATTATCCAAAAATTGTAGTCATAAAATTTATAATTAAAATAAAGAAATGAAATCTTTCAACAAAATTAAAATTTAATCTGAATTATTTGTTTGTAAAAATATATAAATCGATACTAAAAATGACCCTAAATTAAAAAAAAACAACAATTTGATAAGAAATTAAATGATTGACAAAATTAATTAACTACACATAAAATATTTAAATAAAATTAATTAAAAGTAAGAGTTTTATAATGTAATGTAAAAAGTATAACGAATGCCAAAAATTCATAATTACCTGAATATAAACTGTTTATATCAAACAAATAGTGATTAAGAGGACTTCAATTCTAATATAATGATAAACAAGATCGATAAGGGCATAATATATGACATTGCAGTTTATTTTTTAGATTGTTTCTAGTCGATCGTTCCATTTAGTAATTTTTGAATATTTTAGGAAATTAACAGCAGATGCCAATAAATTTAGTTATTTATCGTTATTATTAGACTTTTTCGGTAGATGCCACTCAATTTTGATATTATTCGATATTATTAGATATTATTAGATATTTGAGACAGATGCCATTATATTTCGTTATTTATTGATATTATAAGATATTTTAGACAAATTCCACTATAATTAGATATTTTTAGCATTTATAGATATTTTTACATATTTTTACATATTTTCGGCAGATGCCACACTATTTCGTAATTTTTCGATATTATTTGATATTTGCGGCATATGCCATTATATTTCGTTATTTATTGATATTATTAGATATTTTAGACAAATGACACTCTATTTTTAATTTTTTAAAGATAGGAGTCTTTTTTGTTCTTTATGTTAATAAAGGGATTTTTTGAAGATACGAGTCTTTTTTTTTCATTATGATTGTTAAGGGTTTTATTTTGAAGATAGGAGTCTTTTTTATTCTTTATATTAATAAAGGGATTTTTTGAAGATAGCAGTCTTATTTTTCTTTATGATAATTAAGGGATTTTTTTAAGATAGGAGTCTTTTAGGCTGAAAAGGCATTTCTTTATGTTTATTAAGGGATTTTCATTTGGGGTCAGAGTAGGGTGTGACAGACAGATGGACATACAGACAGACGGACGTACATTACCGTTCCATTAACGCTATATTTTTTAATTCCACTAACGTTCCACTCCACTAATAAAACTATAATTAATTTTTTATCACAATATCAAGTTTCAAACCATTACTCATTATCTTTATATGCATATATTACATAAATAGAGATCAATAAGCTGTTTGTAAAAATTATTTAAAATCAACTTCCGTTCCATAACCGCAAACATAAAAGTTGATTCCACTCCATTAACGACAAACTCACTTTTTATAACTCCAATACCGTTCCATTAACGCTATATTTTTCAATTCCACTAACGTTCCACGGTAATGGAACAAAATTTTCTATCACTAATACGAACGACTAGATATACATTAAAAACTAAAGTCGCAAGATTGGCGTGCATAACGTATCGAAGCTTGATTGAGATATGGTTTAGGTTCTACTTATAACTCAAAGAAATGTCAGGCTTATTTGCTTAAACATAAATGAGAGTTTGTGTGTGGAAATCTATCAGTTTTAATAGTTCTTAAAGATTTAACATCGACTTAATAAATCAATATTTGATTAATATTCTTTTAACTTATCTCATAAGCATAAAATTTTTTATAAGGTTCTATACATTAGTGATTAAAAATTTTACTCGAGAGGAATTTGAAAAATGAACAGTTAGTGGAATATTAGTGGATTTGAAATTTGTAATATTTTCAATCAATACTATGCATGTAAACTTTCGTGTTATTAATTAAAATACTTTGTTTTTAGTTATTACATTTTATAGACACTACATTTTATTATATTCTTCTCTTAATGAGTTTTCCAATTAATTTTGTCATAATTTTTCTGTTTTTTTTGTCACATAATTTTGATTAAATTTGTTTCGTTTCAGTATAATAATGCAAACTTAAATACACTGTAATACATTTGATGATATGAAGCCGTTATTATATTTATATAGAATTAATTAATGCATTTTATATAAAAACAATAGTTTCTTTTGAAAATTAATGCATCAAAATAGACTTATAATAGGGTACCCAAAATGTCGAGTTCGGGTCGGGTACCCGACAAATTTGTTGGGTCGGATCGGGTTACATCCTGTCGGTTTCTGTTCGCGTCGTGTTCTGAAAAATCATATGATTTACAAGTCTACATCAAAACTGGTTTTATTTAAAATAATTTTTGTTTGTTTAAAAGCAAATTTTTCACTTAAAATATTCAGTATATTTACTAATTCTATCACTAATCTTAGACATACATTTTAATGTTGTCAATAAGGATTAATTTGATGCCATTTTATACTTAAAAACATCGCTATTAAGCACTTATATAGTTTTACAATAGTTTAAATCAGGGTTTCCCAAGATGGGGGGTCTAGCCCCCGTATACCCCCCACCCCGAAAATTGAAAAAGTTGACCCCCCTACCCAAAATTTTGAGATTTCAAGGACAAAAAAAATTGAAAATTTGAAAAAATTTTGGTCGTATTGTAGAAATATTTTCCATCAAATCCGATGAGTTTTTGTGACCCCTTAAATTTTGATCAAATTTTCAAAAAATTATCGTTTAAATTTGTTGTGGTTTTTGTGGGGGCGTGGTTTAGGCTTTCGCCGGGAAAAATTTTTAGGGCGAAGGCAAAAATATTGTCCGCTAAATCCGGTGAGTTTGACCCCCCCTTGAATTTTGAAAAAAGTCGAAAGGACACCTCCCCTAGACCATCAGACCTTGGGAAACCCTGCTTCATTTATAACTCGCCGACTTAACGTATAACAAATATTTAAACCTAAATTATTGTGAATACATATTAAAATAATATGTAACGTGTAAATAATTTGCATTTTTATTATAGATTTTAATTAAATTTGACAACTTATGCAACTAACGTGTAAGCGCATCATAAACAGCGAAATTAAACAAAAAAATAAGAAAACTTTTTCGTGCATTGCCCGCATATTTGATAAAATTCACTTTTTTAATGTATTGCCCGCTGGCTATTGTTGGGTAATTTGTGTAATTACTTTCGATATGAAACATATCTCTTTCAATAACTTTTAATGCTTAACTGGACATACCTTTAGCGAAGTTTGCTGATCCTCTCAGTCGCAAATTTCTCAATTCAAAAAATTTGAAAATCGAATAAAATAAGGCATTATCACCAGAACTGAGAGCAATATCTAAAAATTTGCGCGCAGATATACTGTCGACATTGCAATGAGTTTGTATAAACCGTAATGCTTTCGCTAATTGATACTGAGATAACAACACTTCCACTATTTCATCGTTCGCTGTCGACAGTCTTTTGAGCATATCTAAAGCTAATTGTACGGCATGTGGATAACACGGTTCCAGCGATAATAACAGACACGCCAATGGTTTAGAATCAGTAAAAACGTGATATTGAAAAAATTGGTGCATTTGATAGAATAGCTTAGCTCTGACTAAGTGTGTGATTAGAGTTTCGTAAACGAAATGTTGAATTGCGATCTGATGTTGTGATAGCGATAGTATGTATTCAAACAGAATCGACACAATTAATGAATTATCCAATAACTATAACGTTAATTAACAAAAACATAAACATTGTAATCTCATATTTAAATATTCAATTCTTAAAATAATTTTAAAAATGCTTTACCACTCGATTTTCTTCAAATACGGAAAACACGTTCGAAAATATATCGGTTTGATCTATAATTGCTAATAATTTTAATTTATTTAGATCGTTATTGGACACTATTTGATCAGCACTGTTAAGCGTTTCTTTGTAACAATAATTCAGTTTATTGAATATAAGTGATAGATTTCCTAATAAATTATTAGAACATTTCGATTTATGTATTATTGAATTTTTGCATACTTTTAAAATCACAGATTTTGAGTTACGGCGGAATAATAAAAAATCTATTAAAAGCGGAATACTTGGTATTAAATCAATGATTAAATTGAGATTAATGTTTAGTAGCCATAAACAACCGAGTTTTGCATCAATTATAATGTTTGGTTGAAATATGACCCAATTTGTTGAATAGAGTTCGCAATCAGTATTATCTTCGAAAATGAATGGTTTAATTGTCGCACTTTTAAATATCGGTTCGTGTACTTTCACTGAACCAATCAATTGGTTTGGCTGTAAATTAATATCGAATATTAAAGAGCTCTGCGAGGTTTGGTGATGAACAACGATTAGATTATCGACTATATTAATGGCGAAACGACCCGTTAAGTGAAGTAACAATATATCTGTTTTTGAAGGCATTGAATCCCTATAATGGAAAAATAATTAATATTATTATTTCAATACTAACGCTGGTATTATTGTATATACTTTTGAAACGTGTAGATTAATATATGAGCGCCAGTATTATCATTTAAAACTGGTTGATGTCGTAACACTAATAAACACGTTTTTCCGTACAAATAAGCGAACGCCACATCGCGTTCAAACAGACTTATTTTAGTCGTTTTATTCTTGTTTGGCCATTCGATCTCGAATTTCGATAACTTATAGAATGTGTTTGGTCTAAACTGAATCACTTGTATGACATTGCCATTCGTTCCGTTTGCGAGAAGCAGTACACATGATTTAGGCTGATATACGAACCATTCAACGGTAATGTTAAACGTTTTTAAGCACTTAATAGCGTTTCGTTCGGCGAAAACGGCGTATAACTCAATGCCATTATCAGTAATGAACACAATTTCGTGCGCATTCGTCCAAATAAAGCCCAATACTCGCGAGTTTTTATTCTTCGCTGTTTGGCTGTACTGATGCGTTGGCTCACCATTTGTAAAGTTAATGAATTCAACTATGAATGCGTTTCTTTGTATGGCCAATACGTCACATGTGGCGCAGAACTTGATGGACAATACGTCGCCCTTGTCTTCCAATCGGAAGCGAGTGGTGGCTCCTTCTGGTCCTCGAACTACCACTCCATCGTTACATCGATTCCGTACGATAAACAGTTGACGATTCGACTCATCGTAAAACACGTTCACATTTCTTTGGACTGATTCGAAACGAATGCAATTCGAGTTCAATTCTAATATGTTTGTCATTAATACTAATAATAGTTAACATTAGTTATTATTAAATAGTATTACACTTATAGATATAATCTTACATACATTACACACATTACGTACAGTTTTATATAGTGATGTAATGTAATCATATGATTGCTTATAATGTTATACTGACAGTCTCATAGACAAGGCGTATATCCACACCCAGGATGTCCCACTCAGAGACCATCTAAGTGTAAGGGAGTTTCCTCTCAACTTTTTTCATATTGAGGGTATTCTCGTTGGATTTAAGTGACAATATGTTGGGCTTCAGCCCAAAATTTTTTCAATGATTTTTCACGAATTTATTCTCCTAAACCATTCCCCTCTAAAATCTCAACAAATTTAAATGATAATTTTTTGAAATATTGGCCCAAATCTAAGGGACGTCATTTGTTTTGTTATACTATTTTTTCATATTGTCGATAGTGGGGTCTAATATTTAAAACTTTTCGGATGGGTATACTCTAAATTTTAAATAAAGTTTTTGACGTAATTTATGTCAAAAAATATTTCATTGTCACCTAATTTACTCATAAAATTTCTTAATTGTTTTTAAGTAATTGTATTAATAATATTTTGTCTTGATTTGAGGGAATTATTAAACTGGATAGCATTAAATTTTTATCAATTAATGTCTTGATAAATAAAGATCTAAAGAGATAGGAGTAACTTAAAGTATAAAAATAATTTTTAAACTTTCAAAATAAAAAAAACTGGTCAAAATAAATTCTAAAAAATTTTTAAATAAAATATTATTAAAATGTACATCAAATTATTTAATTTGTATTAAAAAATTATTCCTTAATCTCAAACAGTTCTCGAGAAAAAAATGTTTTAACAAAATCACGTTTTGCCTCATCGAACGCCTCCCGCTTGAGTTTTCAAAAAACTTTTTTTTAAGCCATTATGCTAAGAAAAATATCCTCTATTTTTAACAAAAATCACCATTAAAATTAATTACTTAAGCCTGTTTCCTATGTAAGTTACTCCTATCTCTTTACAGATCTTTTAAAATTACCTTGTTTATGTCTTAATTAATTAAAGTTTTTAAAATATGAAATATTAAAGAAATTATTTTGGTAAATTTATACATATACCATATATTTTTTTAAAAATTACAAAATTTTTCTAAATACTAATTAAAAAATAAAAAAATGTTGTCTATAACAGATTAGTGTGCGATATATAAAATATTTTGTTTAGAGCTAAAACCTATAGGGATTTTCAAATTTAATCACCCAGCCATTAATTAAGCATAGAATTTCGTTTTCTATTATAAAAAATTATTCGATTAAAATATTAAACTCTGTTCTTTATGGTAATATTGGTATGTTTTTATTTTTAAAGACTAGTTCGTGATTTTAAATTTTCGAAAGTTTTTTATAATATTTTAAATTTTAGTTTTAAAAAAACATTTTACAATAATAGTTCCTGGATTAAGCAAAATACCATTTTTCTAATGATTTTAACTGCCAGTTCCGTCAAAAGCTTATTTTACAAACATTTTTCTAAAGTTATTATTAGAAATTTGTTTAATTCTTGAATAATTTATTTAAAAATACATTGGTTTAGCGAAATGATGCAAAGCATACAGTCCTTAAAATGCAACAATACAATTCCGGTGATATAATAGTAAAACGTGAATATAAGTTTACAATATTTAGTTCGTACTGTATTAATAACGGTAAAATAGTTTAGAAATGAGTGGTGAATCATATGAATAGTGACTCAGCAATAGTCATACAGTAGTGACGTCTATGCGTGTGAACATCATTTAATGCGTTGTTTACCATTATTTACAAACATCACAATAATTATATTACAAATTGTTTATCATCTATTAAATGATTTATTTGTTTAACAATTGGTAATTACGAAACGTTACAACTGAATGGCATTTTCAGATTTAAACGACAATTCAAGTAAAAGCGGTAAAACGGATCAAAATGAGAGGAATGTGACGCAAGTTATGAGTGCTTTCAAAAGATTGCGCGTAAACGACAATAATGAGTGTGAAGTGAACGCGAATTGCAATCGAAATCGAAGTCAGTCTGAGACCAAACAACTCAGTAAAACAGTTACAGACGTACAGTCAGATGTATTGTCAGAATGTCAGTCACACACCACTCACAACAGCAACGCACACACAAATCTTGGTCATCGTAGACGTACTCAACACACAAACCTAAATCGCGATAAACTACTGAAGTGGAAGCGTAACCATTCTGTGGTAAATCAACAAAGTTTCGATTTTGGCGCTCAATTAAAATATGCGATTCAAGATTTTAGTGAATTAAATCCGGTTTTATTTAAGCAAAATCAAACGATTGCCATAAACAGCAAAACAGGCGTAAAACCATTTAATAGCTATCGGTTGGAGAAAAGCGATTCATCATTGAGTGCCACAACAACTGCCACCACAACCACATCCACAACGAATTGTACGAACAAATTGAATATCATTGAAGATAAAACTTGCTCTCAACAGGCTTTACGTGACACTCACTCAGACATATCTGGTGACGTAACAGACGCTTCAGTTGACGAACTCGCAGCTTATTTCTCCGATAATCTGTATTTACCACGAAAAATGTCATTTATGGCCGAAATGATGTACACTTAGATTTCGATAGTATTTTATGTTTAATAACGTTATTCTAGTACAGTAACGAATGTGCCACTAATCACACATTAATGTATATTTTACATACTGGTCTGTATTTATATTATAAAAGTAACACATATTATGTCACTTTGAATTCAAATTTTAATTAAAATTTATAATAGATAAGTATTATATTCAATATGAAAATTATGAATCATGTTTAAAATATCGAAGTATTGTAGTATAGCATTAACAAACATCGGTAGACTAAAACGAACCACAAAATAGTACGATATGACGCCACAGTGGTGTTAGACTATCATAACCATAGAGCGGATTATTAGGGCAAAGGTAAAGGGCATATAAATATACAAAGTTATCAAAATTGTAAATAAACAGTAATTCTACTCTATTTTAATGTTTTTATTGCAACATATGGAAATAAATATCAAGTATTAACTGAATTAAAACATAATTCCTTAAAGTTAGAAACTATTCACTATTTAAAATAAGCATTTTTAACTTTAATTTTTCCAAAAAATTTTAATTTATCTGTTTTTTTAACATTTATTAAGAAATTGATTGTTAAATTTAAAAATTATGGTCATTTATGGTGTTAAATTGTAAATTAGGGTAAATTGGGGTTCTGAAGAAAAAAAAAGGTAATTTAGGGCATACCCTAAAAATCCGCTCTATGATCATAACTTATCAATAATAGTCTATTCAGAATGATATTTTACTTCATACTAGTAATCCGTTCGCTTTATTCATATCAATGAGTTACTCTGACACCATTTACATGTTTTGTCGTTTCCTTTATTTTTAATTAATCCATTTTTTAATTATAAGCATTGTTACCCAGAGTGGGGCGCAGGGTTGACACCCCGAAGAAATTGGAAAAGTTGTAAATTGAATTGCGTTGAAAAAATTGAAAAATTGTCGTTTAAATTCGTTTAAATTAGCGACGGGGCTTCCGAAGGCTAAAAAATTATCGTTTAAATCCTATGAGTTTTGACACCTCTAATATTGAGATTTCCTTGATATGACCTCCTCTAGAGCTTTCGAGTCTGGGTAACTACATATTGTTATAAGGTTTAATGTATAACGTTTGTAATATATAATGTGTAATAGACTAGTAATCGGGTCCCCGATTTGGCGGGCCCTCGACAAGAATCCTCGGGCCGGGTTCGGGCCTAATAATAAAAAACTCGGGCCGAATCGGGCTTTGAAGTTTCTCTGATTTTTATGAAATATTTTTTTATATATTTTAGAAATCAAAGAAAATTTAAAATATATTGTTCTCGTTTAATAATCGTTAAATAAATATAAACAGATAACTAGTTCTCAACGAAAACCTGTTAAACTGGATGACAATCTTTTTAAGGTCATATTGAGACGATTTTTCAATAAAAAAATTTTGGGCGTAATTAATTGAATTGGGTCTAATCGGGCCGGGCTTTTAACTTTATGAAATAATCGGGCTAGGGCCGGGCCCAACTTAAAACTATCGTGGTTCGGACCTGAAAATTTTAACGAGTTACTACACATTTTGTCTGGCTTAATCGGGCTCGGGCTTGAATTCATCGGGCTTCGGTTGGGCCGTGCTTTTGTTTTTGAAAACAATTAGCCCGAAAATATTTTATTTATAAGAAAATACTGAAATATACTATATTTTTATATATGAAAATTTAAAGGATAGTAGAATAAAATTAGAATAATCAAACAATTAATAATTACTATGTATAAAAACAAGTTATAACGAATTTAATTGTATAGAAATTTACTCGAGATATGAATTTAGTCAAAATATATATACAAATAAAAATCGGGAAGGGTCGGGATATGCAATTTTAACTTTTTCGGGCTTTTGTCGGGCTCGGGCTCAAGTTTGTCGTGCTTAGATCGAGCCCGGGCCCTAAATATTTCACGATTAGAAAATCTATTTCAGATGACTACTTTCTATTTCTTTCATAAAGTTTAATCATATTTAGAAAACCCACAATTATTTAAATACATAAATTTTATGGAGAAATAATAAATGATGATATGCTGCATAACGAATTGTATACTTTAATTTAATTTAAACTCTAAAATGGCATTTGAAATTTAATATAAACAACGTTTTTTAAAGTAAAAGTATTCCATTACTGTAATGATTGAAATAGTTAAATGAAATTTGAAACATTCTAAGATAATGTTTTCATGTCCAATAATGAACACTAAACAAGCTCAAGAGCAATTTTATCGAACCTCCCACCTGTCTACCCCCTACCCGGTTAGTTTTTATTAATTTATAAAAAACTGTCCCCCATTTTTAGTTTACCCCCAGACCCCCCATGACCAAAATATTTTAAATTTATATTTCCTAAATTAAGTTATTATTTTTAAAAGAATCCCCACCTCCTAAACCCTCTCGGTTCAAGATTTATTCAATTTATTAGTTTTAGGGCAATTAATTAAAGTTTGTCCCCCAAAATGAAACAGAAACTTTAACCCCTCTCCCAGCCTCCCCTTTTGAGTCTCAGCACCCAATTTTTTTCTATTCGACATTAATCGATGTGCTTTATCGAATGAAAGTGGCTTAACCCAACTCCCATAGTTGCCCTGTTAATAAGTTGAAAGGAAAATTATACAGAAAAATGGGAAAAGTAAATTGGAAAATAACAGATTTTGAAAATAAGGAAAAAAAATTTACCGAAATAAAAATTCCTTATGATAAAAGTAAACACATATACCAGTATATAAATAGACTAATTCAAATTGAGATAAAAAGCTGTCTATATTATAGTCTTCAAAACCAAATTGAAATATCAATTTGCCGTAATGTGCGTCAAACGTTTAGAACGTTATGAGCTCGGACTCACAAAGTTTGTCAATTATGCCTAGACTAGTGTAAATCGAATGTTTGAAACTTATAGCGCAATCATAAGCTTAACGTTACTTTCAACTATTATTTCATTGTTATTTACGCGTCACAACTTAAATAATTATTCATTGTTTGTCGAGAATTGTAGTCAAGGTTAATGTTGTAAAAAAACATGACATGATTAATATATTAATAGCAAATAATATGCGACTTATGCAACATAACTGTTTAAATAATGTAACAGATAATATAACGTTGAGAAAAATGATAGTATAGATGAATGAGATGGCAATCGGAATATTAAGAATTACGTATATTACAAGTATCGATGTATATTATAAGCTCATTTATTAAACATAATTTAAAGGATTTGTAACAATAGAATATTGGGTCACATAATTTAAAAATAGCGGACAGTCAAAGAAAAGTAATCAATTCAAAAATAAGAGTAAAATCAAACGTTATATAATCAAAATTATGATTCACTTATAGGATTCAATTACTATATTATTCACTTACTCTCCGCTTAATTTCAATACGCCGTAAAAAATTTATTTTTTTATCTATTTAACTATTTTGATTCAGTGACTGTACATTTTTACAATCATTCAAATTAAAGTATTTTTAAAATTAATTAACACATTTATTATTATTATATCTGATACTTAAACATTTTCGCAAAAAAATCATAAAAGCGTATTACAATTCGATGCATTAAAATGTGTTTATATGAGTGTTTTGTTTGTTGAAATGAAAAAACTAGTCTCGGCTTTTTTGTTTAAAGTGGTGGTCAAGTATTTTTCTGCAATTAAATTTTTATATAAATTTCAAATAAAAACTTATATTTATTCTATATATAATTTTTAAATTTTCAAAATTATGCAGTTATTTTTGTAAATTATGCGAACTATGACTATTTCATAAAATATTAAGCAAATAATAGGCACATTTGTTGGTTTAGGTTTTACTGCATAATACGATAATTATTCATGAAACTCAGGAAAAGCATAATTTGGCACATAAAGGCAATTATAACTAGATAGCAGTCGTGTTCGTTGGTTGCCGTTCGGGTACAACGTGTTGCTGTTGCTGTTGTTGTTGTGGATGAAGTTGTTGGTGATGTTGCTGTTGTTGCTGCTGCTGCTGCTCGAGGACTGTTTGCTGTTGCGATTGTAATGGCAGTTGTGTTTGTTGACTGTTAACGCACTGATTCTGCTGTTGCGATGACTGAGAATTGATATTTCGATTTAAAGTATCATTTACTATAGTATCAACCATTGCCCGATCGTCCTATTTGTACATATAAAATATGCCAGATTTAAACATAGTTTATTTTAAAATTCATTTTATATAAATGTTTTATAAAAATTTTTTTTAAATATAAATCTTATACAGTATAATATGATACTTGGATTGTGATATGTTCTATCATTTTAAGTACAAAATACTAATATGGATTAAATTTGTAACTTAAGGAAGAAGCAAAACAGCGAATACTGCCAAAATTAGACCATATATCGAAAACCATTTTTATATTCTTATTTTGGAAATTCCTTTTCCCTTAAACAGAACAAAATCTACCCTAAATTTTCAACAATAGTCCGCGGGCTATACAATATAAAAAGTGAATTTTATCAAAAAAAATTGTTTGTGAGAGATATAAGAGAAAATATGGATACATTAATAGTAATTAAGTTCATAATTAAATATAAATTACGTTCAAAAAATATGATATATCAATATAAAATTTGACAATTTATATAAAAATAAGCTATTTATGAAAATATATAATAAGCGAAGAATGTAAATATAAATTCGTACATAAAAAAATACTTAAAATTTTAAAGCCTAAGCTTATGAGGTCATAGGCCGGCCTAAGCTAAGCCAACTGAATTCATGAGAAACTAAGCCTACAGTTACTGTACTAATAGTTCTAACATGACAGCCTATAGCCTAAAAATCTGAATAAAAATTTAATTATTTAAAAATTAGATTAAAAAATTGAGTGTGTTTTCCTTAGAAGCGGGATTCCCTACACTCGTATAATTTAAAATATGAACGTTTCCTCAGTCACTTTATCCAATAATCCAAAAATAGCAGTAAACTAAACAAATTTTACTGTAATGAGCTAACATTGTTATTTTGTCAGTTAAAACGGCAAAACATTGTTGTGTCGCAACAATAAAAGCGTACAGTATAAGCGGTGTATAACTCATTATTAAGTACGAGAAAATCGATAGAAAAAATGAAACAAAATCGTTTAATAATCGATAGAAATAAATGATCAAATCGTTAGAAAAATCAATTGAAAAAAGTTATCAAAACAGAAATATTTACTTAATCTGGTTTAGGGTTTCAATTTAAAAATTTCCAAAAATCTGGAATATTTAAAAAAAATTTTTTGATTTACTTAAATATAAATTTATTTACTAAAATTTATTTAGTAAAAGATTTTTTTATATAATTTTTTCGAATTAGCTCAAAAAAACGTTACCTACAAAAAATTCGTCGGATATAAACGACAATTTATTTATTTTTTTATCATTAAATGACAATTTTTTAATAAAATTGCAATCGTTTAAAATAAAATAAAATCGTTAGAAATATATAAAATCGTTATAAAAAAAATTAAATTTACGTTTTTAAAATTATAATGGTTATAAGTTATCTATATTTTTTTCCCATGCATTTTTGATTAGTTTTAAAGAATTGTTAATTAACTATTTTCGGGGCCCTACTCATTATTATACTGTAAGTTACAATTGACGAATAATAAAAGGGTTAATGAAAAGAATAATAAAGATTCTAATAATAATTACTTTTTAAAAGTAAAAATAAATTAAAACATGTTTAATGGTTGTATAATATTATTGGTTAAATATCAATTAATAAGTATTGTGTACAGTATAGTTTAAATGAATGATATATAGTTTGTATCAATTTTAGAAACTGGTAAATAAAGCGTTAATTTAATGTTTGCGAAGCGAAACGGATAACTATTGTGCGCAATAATAACTAAAATATTTCCCCATTTAATATTATGTTCAATAACTAATTGTTCAGTTTAATCATTTCAAAAACATATACTGTGTATTATTCACAGCACGTATTGTTTCTATATATTTTCGAAAACAATATATATTAAAAATTTTTATATAGAAGTGTATTAATAACAGAATAGCCACTTATAAAAGGATTATGATTGCGTGTCGGCAATAACTGGTGGAACGCTGCCATTCGCACGCAGTTTTTTAAATTATTGTAAATACTAAGTAAACTCGAATTTTTAATTAATAAGTTTATTCGAAACAAGTATGAATCCATGAGTTTAATATTTTACTTAATTAGTTAATAAATTTATTTGTTATCATTGATAACTTATCAATAATTTGAATAATCCATTCAAACGCAGTCCTAAATAAATGAGTTTTGGTAGTGATACACAAGTTAAAAATTAAAGAAATCTTAACTCATAAAATTTTTAAACTTTAACCCTAAGCTGTTAACAACATTTTTAATTTTAACTCGAGTTAACTCTCATTTTTGACTCAATAAGTTTTAAAATTAATTAAAATATTAAGTGCAAGTAAAAATAAGAAACAGTACATTCATGGATAGCTGACTTTCTTGTAGATTAATGCAATATTCTATCAAACCCTTTAATTAATATAAAGACTGCGTACATGCGGACGGGCAGACAGACATTGTCAAATCCTTAAGCTCGACTTCTCTACGAGGAAGTCCGCTAAAAATCATTTAATGAAATTTTTATAATAGATTTTCATAAAAATGAAAATTTTTTAAAATTTCTTGATTTCTTAGAAAATTCATGAAAAATTATATTGAAAAAGAAAAAATGAGTTAACCTGTTAACTCTATCTTTATTTTTAACTTAATCAGTTAAGAAACTGTTTTAACACTTATCTTATTTCTTAACTTTTACCTTAACCTTAATCGGTTATATATAATGTACATCTCCTCTAAGTTTTGTTTTAAAGTTTACTCATATTGACAATAGGGTGGGCTATTGGGTGTGTGAGCGAGTACCGTATTCCCCCACATACTACCCCATTGGGGAATAAACTGAGTTTCGGTGAGGGGTGGGGTATAAACTCAGTTTATCCCCCATAGCAACCCGTATCTATGAAAATCGAATTAGCATCATGGGGTAAAAACTGAGTTACTGCCACTGTGTTACAGTGGGGTATATTGTGAGTTTCAGTGAGGGGTAGGGGGAAAAACTCAGTTTTTACCCCATAGTAACAGACCATTTTTCCAATTATATCGAAATTCAGTTTATCCCCAGTGGGGTAGTATGTGGGGTAATAATGTATTATTGTATTAACTAAATCTAATTAAAACTGGACATACTTTAATAAAATAGTTGACACCATTAACTAACTGCGACTTATAAGCAATTGCTGTGAAATCATCGAATTTGGTTCCAGACTTCTGTTCCAGTTCTTCACGAATCTGAACGAAAAACAAAAATATATTAAAACTACAGGAAAAGTTTTTTAGGACTCAAACAAATACCATTCGTTCATAAAAATTGGTTATATCAACATATATATTGAAACGAACTGATCGTAAACTTGCGAATTATTGATAGATTTTATAAAAAATAAACTCGAGTTGAAATTCTACTTAATTATGTGTAAATTAAACACAAATTTTTGTCAAAAACAATTAATCACTAAAATGATTAAATATAAAACAATGAGAATACTATATCTACTTTCATATTTTTTAGGATATTATTATTATATTATATTATATTATATTATAGAGAAAATCGAAATCGAAATCGAAATCGAAATGATTGTTAGTTTGTATGGTTTAGAGTTGTGCACAGTTAAAAATGATAGAACTTTGAAATACTTGAGAATAATAATATATTAAATTCAACATAATAAAAATCAAGTATTCGATTATACTTAGCTCTCCTTTGT
>JAQGAW010001503.1:0-18820 GCA_034698025.1 Phthiracarus crinitus
ACGACAGTGAATTTTAAAAAGTTCACGGTAACGGTACGGTAATGAAATTTGTTTTTTGTAATTTACCGGTAATGAAATGGCAACGATAATTTTGTGTTCGGTAACGGTAATTAAACTATGAATATTTTCAATCACTAATGCTTAGTATGTCACATAATGTAAAATTATATTTTATTATTAGTCACTTAATTTTTTAAATTTAATAGTTTAAACAAAAGATGGCAGTATTATATGAATTTCTGAATAACTTGAAAATAATCCAATCCTTCTAATACTTAAACAATTGTCGATAAATGTAATGATATCTTCGGTTGTAAACGAACTGTTGTTACAGGTATATGAGTGACTGATCTTCAAATCAGATAAATAACGTAATTGTGATAAATGTTTAATTAATTTTGTCGAAATATCTTCATTATGTTCACTATAATAACCATTAATATCGATAGAATTTAATTGTGGTAAATATAAGTGAATATCTTTGAAATCAATTTCATTAATCATTGTTTCATAGAATTTCAAATGTTTTAAATTCACGCAATTTTTCAAAAAAAAAGTTTCGGAGAAATCGAATCGAAATTCGATACATAACTTTTCAATCGAATGAAATCCATGAGAGAATACATCAAAAAATGGTGCATTAAAACTATGAATAACTAATCCCTTCAATCGCTTACATTTCAATCCAATCTGTTTTAACACTTCAATACAGTTTTGTTCGTCTCTAAACATAAAATCGCAATCAAGATATTCTAGTTTATCGAAATCAATGTTTCAATAATTCAATTTCCACATAACGAACAATACTAACGTGTAATGACTTTAAACTATGCTTAAAATAATCAGCAAATGCTATAAAATTTTGATCACTAATCAAATAACCACTTATTGATTGTTTATTATCGAATAAATATTGTTTATTTAATTGAAAACATTCTTCGATTAATGTATTAATAAAGAAGTATTTATTTGATTGTATTGAAACAAGTTTTGGAGCAAACGATAGCAATGTTGTAATCAGTTGTACGCAATTAACTGAATTTCCATCACTAACTGTAAGCGATTCGAGATTTTTAAGACTATTCTCACAGAACTGTTGCCAACATTTAAGTGATATATCAGTATTATAATTAAAGCCAATCGTTAAATGCTTTATATGTTTACATGAATTGCTTATTATATTAATTGTTTCGTCTGTTATTTCTATACGATAGAAATCAATAGTGATATCATTAATATAAACGCATTTATTCATCACATCTTTAAATATATGATTATTTAATACCATTATTTTAAATTCGATAACTTGTTTAGTTGTTATTAACTCAACGATCACTGAATTTTTATTTGCCTTCAGAAATGTTGGTCCATTAAGCATAATAACTAAGGCCTTGAAAATAGTTAGAAAAAATGGTGCAAAATAGTTTATGAATCGTTAGATATAAATGACCAATTAGTTTGAAAAATAGTTTGAAAAATTTACTAAAAGTGTACAAATTTTTAAAAAATAAGTGGTAATTTTCAACTTCGTCGAATTTAATTGATAATATCTATTCTGTTCCTGCACGAATATTTTAATCAAAAATGTTTTCAAACTTTTTTCAGAATAGATCCTTAAATATTTACCCCTTTAAAAACTCATCGGATTTTGACGATAATTTTGCCAATATTATTAAAAATATTGAAACCGTTAGAAATAAAATAAAATTGTTTGAAATAAATAAAATAGTTATAAAAAATTAAAATAGTTAGAAAAGTTTAATTAAAATATCTTTTTTTTGAGTTATTTAAGTTATATTATAACTATATTTCATGTTTTAGTGTGTTTTTCATAATTTTTACAAATAGATAATTATCGATTTTCAAGGCCTTAATAATAACAAGTTTCAATTGTTTATTAAATATATTGTTATTGAATTGTTAGTTAACGCATTGTAAACGAAAACAATCACTAATCGATAGATAACTTAAAATCACTTCACATAAGTCATCACCAAATATATCAAAACTATGTCTAATAAACTGCATTATTGAACTCATTTTAATTTCAAAATTTATTAATTAAATAAATATAAAATATAATAATAATATACGCTTAGCATTCCTTCACAGAAAACACGGCAAGGCTTAAGATTACGGGGGACCTCGGATACCAGAAATATGGGTATTTTTGGATTCCTTGCGCATAGGGGATTCCAATAAGCTACTTCGATGGTTGGGTAAACCTACGGTTCGGCCACAAAATCGAATATTCGATTTAGAGTTTTTCGGGCTTTTCAGGCAAACCCGGGCCCCAAAAAAATAATGTTGGGTATCATTGGAATGGTATTGACGAGACCTATCCAACGATACCAAACATGAAGCTCATCGATATTTTATTCATATAAAATATTATAGTATATATGTATGTATGAATAAAATATTTCAATTCGGTGTCGACAAACTAAAGCATGAAAAATCTTAATTTTAAAGAAGTATTGAATTACCTGGTGAACATAAAACTAACATAAAAGGAACAGCAATGACTAAAAAGTGCCGTTTAATGAAAATTAGACATTAAACTTATATATATATATTAAAACTTTTCACTTTTCAATATGATTTATTGTGAACTACAAAATCAAAACTTTTCGAATAATATGATATTATTAAACTATATCCTGGACCCGGAAAGAAAGGCCTTGAAAATCCCTTATATCATACACCAAATGATGTAAATTCTGTTGAATCTTCTGCAATATCAAATGATTCATTAAACTCAATTTTAACTGAAGATACAGAAGAGAGATTTTTGCTAATTGGAAAAGCAAATGAAATACTTGGAAAAATAATTTTAAAAAATCAATTGCAATATTCACAAATTAGAAAAATTGTTTTAATTGATTACGAGGATGATATTAAAGATATATTACATCATTTACGCTTATGTTCTGTGAAAGATTTTGCAGAAGATGTTATGAAAAAAGATCCTGTACGCCATGAACTTCCATTAGGTTTTCAAGAAAATTACATGCCGGTAATAACACTAGCAAACGGTGATTGTTTTTAAATCGCTGTTTTTCTTAACTTATTTGGTAACGAATTATATTCACCGGTTATTAGATTAGCAACACTAACAATGATATTAGTAAATCGCAACCAATTAATAGATGTAGCCAGAAGAAGGGGAGATAATATTGATGAGATATTAATTGGTTCAGGAATTACATCCAATAAAACGGATATCGCTAGGAAAACGTATGGTGATGAACTTGTAAATGAATATCATTGGGCTAATTCAATAACAAATACTGCAACTTCGTTAGCTATAAGGCGACCAATCTATCTTTATTATAGTTTCAAAGACAGACATGGAAGCTGGATTAATAATGCAAATAATTTATCTGGTATTGAATTGGATGAGAAATTTCAAAATTTTAAAAATTGCGAAAATGTTACTGGTTCTAACTTATTAGAAAACAGAAAACCTATTAGAGTGATTTTACATGATCAGCATTATTCAGCTTTATTATCAATTTGCAACAATCCAATGAATTTTGTACCGGCAACAACTTCAGATGTGGCTCCACTAAGTATCAGACGACCTCAAACCCAATATTCAGATGACAATTAATAAGTTTTTTAGTATATTTGTTCATAATATATTAATTCTTTAGTATGTTTTAAACATTTGTACTTTTTCTTTAAATAAATACAATATTATTCATATGTAGAATTATTTTTAAAAATAAATATTTAGCAATTTAAAATTTAATTATTATTTTATTTCTAAATTTTAGAGGACTAGCTCTTCCAGGGCAGGTTGTTATTAAATAGGACTATCTCTTTAAAGGGAAGGTTCTATATATTTTTTGGACTGTGAGTCATGCCCACCTCCTCGCGGTAATCTCTGGGTAACGCTAACGGGCCTCTGCAAATACTTTTTTTTTGATAATATTTAGTTAAATTAATTAATTTTAATTTTTTGTTTTAAAAAAAATTTAATGTAAAAATAATATTAAGATATTATTAGAAGAATTAATTATTTTAAGGACAGTATCTAAATATTGAGTATTTGTTCTTATAAGGACAGGTTCTTAATATTGAGGACTAGTTCTTTTAAGGACAGGATCTTAATATTAAAGATTAGTTTTTTAGTAAAGACATAATAACATTTATATGAAAATATACATTTAATTTTAATATTTTTTAAAAAATTTTAGGGAATGGATCTTAAAGAAAAATATACTTAAATCCATTTTATCGGAAAATCTGCAGATTTGCCAAGGGTGCTCAATCATTATGAAATGACTTCCGAAGGATATTTAAATTGGGAAAAACATACAAAAGCTTTTTGCTCAAAAATGTTCGCAAAAATGGGGTCAATCAATTAACAATAAATCAACTGGTTTAAAGTTCCCGATGAACCACGTTGTCTCGGCGAACTTTCTTCAAAAGCTGGATGATGATCTTGTTTCAAAAGCGATTTCCTGGACTAAAGTTTTCAATTTATTCGAAAAAGGTGTCGCTGAAAGTACAGTTCAAAATGAAAAGCAAAAAACAACAAAAAGAGGAAAGGGTTGTTAATCGAGACAAATGGTTAAAAAGAAATCGGAACTCCGGGAAAAAAGAAGATTAAAAAGACAACAAAAAGCAAATAGTTTAGGAATGTTATTAACTATATTTTTGGTTTATAACATTTTATTCTTGTATCATATTAATTTTGCTTATGTATTATAAAAAATTTTTTAAATATTAATAATATTCTTTAATACTGATGCGAAACACAGGTTAAATACTAGTATTATTTAATTTCAAGTCAATTGTCTATATATATATTACATTTTGTTTTATTTTAGGAATGAATGGTCTAAGACAGTTGTGTAAGGTATCGTTGGACAGGCCTCGTCAATACCTTTCAAATGATACCCATTATAGGTCTTTGGGGGCACGGGTTTGTTCGTAAAACCCAAAAAAAACCTTATATCGAAAATTCGATTTTGTGGCCGAACCGTTGGTTTGCCAGACATATTAAGTATCTATTTGAACTCCTCTAGGTCCAGGGAATCCAAAAATACCCGTATTTCCGGAATCCAAGGTCCCCCGTAATCTTAAGCCCGGCCAATCAGTTTCTCACGTGTCATCGCCTTTGGCTCTAAACAATAATCAACAGAGATTATAAAAAGGTTTTCAATAAGAGTGTTTGTAACGAAAACCACTAACTCTTACATCAGTGGTTAACTAAGAGAATTGAACCAATCGATACTTTAGTGTTAACTTCCGAAGCCTATTAACAGGCTATCTTTTATTGGACGCGTTAAAGATTGTATGAATCAAAAGATAGGTTTGAACTCGAGAACATTAGCTCTTATGTGTCACAAAATCCGATTTATGGACATTTACCGCATATGTATGGATTGAAATATTTTTTGGCGCGAATATATAAAGACAATTTAGTCAATTGGCTCAAGCGTTACAACAAGGAAATCAAGAAAATGAGTATCAATTATTAATTAAAAAATATTTTTCTAACAGTCGATTCGAGAATTCATTTAAAGCCTATCGTTTTAGTTATATCGTTAAACTCCGAGTCGTTTACCCTTGTAATACGTTCTTAGTCATCGCTGAATTAGCAGTGGTCATCGGTATTGAGGACACACACGTTTGTCAGACATTTGCGATCGAAAGACAATATGTTTGCATTTATACTGTCATTACTGGCGCGGAATGTCTGCGTCCAATTGTCGCCAATTGGTCAGACAAATCGGTTTCGTGTATGAAAGAGAGGAAAGAGTGTGCAGCAGACAAGAATGAGTAATGGTTCAGATATTTTGTTTAATACAATATAAAATAGATAACGTTATCAAATGCCTGAACTTTTAAATGATGGCATTTCATGCAATCGTTAGGCAAAATTACGATTACGCGATGTATCTTATTCTCACGAATAATGTTAACATTCCAACAGTTAATCATGACATCAGATATGGAGTATACGATAATGACGGCAATTTCAGGCACTATCTTAAGATGAATGAATATCAACGAATTGTTATTTTGCCGATAATAGCAGTGATTTGTGTTCGCGCATCAAAAGTCAATCGCATTGTCAAAGCATCACAAAATAAGAGCAAAGAAGCTGTTTATGAACGAATCAACACTCACACCACTACTTATGAAATCAGAATTATATGTCACTTATTGCGAAAATTTGACATTCAATTGGTGAACGATTTGGTTCATATCAGATCAAATGCGAAAACATTGGTATTAACGGCATTACTATTCTTCGAATAACCGGAAACTACAGATAAACGGATTAAAAAATTCATTTTAGCGAAATGGTTGAACGCAGCAGTTTGTCGTGCAATAACATCGAAAGAATTTATAACGATTCATAACAAAGTGAATGGTTGTGTGGATATGTTTTCGAGAACTTCTATCGAAGAAGAGTTGAAATATTACGCTCGTATGCAACAGATTGGCAGAACTCCAGTCATCTTTGTATTAAAAACTAAGAGAATGCTAAGGGAATGGTTCTATGAGATGCCGAGACAGTATCAGTTGATTCGATCGGATCCTGTTTTATAAATATAGCAAACAATTTCTATATGGATCTGTTCAGACACTGAATGGTTAAATGGAACGAATCAATTAATATAATATCATTCAATAAAATTGTTTTCGGACCTGAAATAAGTTTTGGATAAGAATATGAAGATTTAGAGGAACAGAGCGATAACTCAAACGATTCGAGTGACGTAATTGAGATAATGGACCGCGAAATGAACGAATAAACGACATGTAAACGACCGTAAAATTTAGTAAAATTCTTTATTTTAATATTATTATTTATAAATTGTTTAAATGCAAATCTATTCATTTATATTTGATTATTTCAGTATTTATTATAATAAATCGATAAGAATAACAATTTGCAAATATATTTCGATATTTCAATGAAGAAAGTAATTGAAAACGCGTTTACAATCGCTTTATATCTGCAAAAATAATGACAAAAAACTTGTGTCAAATTTTCTGTTAAAATTTTCCAATTGTCTTGAAAATTGCGTTTAAATTTGTTTAAAAAAATGAATTAATTTATTGTTTTTTTGTTCGTGAATCGAATATTTTATAATTAATCATATAATATAATGGTAAAAAACCATAAAATATATTTTCGGTGATTTGTTTTAAACATACTTTATATGATGTAATTGTTTTATAAGTGGCGGAACACACACTTCTTTGTGATGAGTGCGGACTCACTGCCATACTCATCAAAGAGGGGCAAGTAATGTGTGCCTATGAGTCGATCATACTATTAATAAGCGATTATTAATGTTTTAAAGCATAATATGCAATGTTTTTGATAAAAATGAATATAAATGATTTTGTATTGAATATAATATTTGTACTATAAGTGTACAAAGTGTACACTAAAGTTTGAATTAATTTATTTTAATGTTAGTTGTATTCAAGACTCAAAACTGTAGAGTTGTATTATAAACGCGAAACTATACGGTTGTGAGAAATAAAGCTTACGATGTTTTAAATATATTGTTATTTTATTCAATAAGTTTTACTATTTTATTTAAATTGATTAAAGTAAATGATATATCATTAAGTCGGATATATTCGAACAAACATAATTGTAACATTAGTTTCGGTGATTTATGGACATTATAAGATTTGTGAGTTTCGGTTTGACGGCGCGACACATTAGGGGACGCTCTCTATAAGTTTGTGATTGGAGGCGTAGCTCGTGTGTGGCGTTTAGTGCTGATCGCGTGTAAGTTATCGGGATTGAGCACATCCTACGTATTGGCACTAAACACTTTTTAAATAATTATGATAAAAAACTTTTAAAAATATTTTCTTATATAGTCCGCACCTCATGTATTGTCCGCACCTTAAATAATTTTATAAAATTAACTTTATTCTTAATTATGTATTTCTCTATTTGTAGTTTTCTAAATTCATCTATTAGAATTCAGGGTACATAACTAGGGTGACCATCTTATTTTTTGAGATTCCCTTGAGATTTTCTAAAATTCACACAGAAGTTTACCGGGAGATATTTTATATAAATTTTTATAAAAGAACAATGTGAATTTTTTTACAATGTTAAATATTTTAAAAGTGATCTAAATGTGTTTTAGAGTTTTAATCTCATTTATAATTGCTATTTATACTATTTTCAATGATAAATACTATTTTTCTAATTTAAGCGCAAGTTATTTTCCAATTGAAAAATTATTTTTAAAAACCGGTGAGTTTTGTGAAACCCTTCAACAAATTTTAAAAATCTAAAGTAACTTTAAAAATTTTGAAAATTTCTTTATTTAAAAATTATAAAGTAGTAATTGGCCTATTATTTACTAAATTTTGAAATACAAAAATGATATAATATTAAGAAATTTTGATTATTTTAATACTAAAATGAAAGATTTTAAAATTATTGCTAAACTTAATACTATTTTAGTAAATTTTATGGAGCAAATTATAGTACTAATTTAATACAAATTAAGTGTTTTTTTGATAACATAAGTTTGCTAATAATTATTGAAACTTTTAAAGACTTTAATTTTGTAATATTTTAATCCCGGGAGAACGTAATGTCAAGGGGAGACATCAACTGGGAGACTGGTCTATTAGTTGAAAACCGGGAAAATCCCTGTGAAACAGGGAGTTATGGACACCCTATACATAACTCAAAAGTAGCAACTTTTACATTTTTAAAGTAATTTATAAACTTTTGAAGCTTTCTTACATAATTTATTAAATTTAATATTTCAATTAAATTTTGTTTAAATAACGCTATTATATGTTAAAATTTATTAATTAGAGTCAAATGAATGAAGTTTTATTTATATAAATTAGTTTAATCAATGATTTAATTAAATCTACTTTGTTTGGCGGTTTAACGCTCTGTTTTACGGTTTCGGTTTAAATTTTTGACGGACCAAAACGGTTCGGTCAAAAGTCTAACCGCGACAACTTTAATAATTAAGTTTGAGTTTTAATATTTTGCATAAATAATTATTATAGCTATTTGTAAGACGAAGTCTGACTTTAAATCTAGTACAGTAACTGTAATATATATAAACATGTTAAAACTTTAGTGTTTATATTAAAACTTCAATTATGACATAACTTCACTTTACTTAATTGTATCCAAATTTACGACACATTAAACTTCATCGAATAAATTAAATTTAACGAAAATCTCATCGATTAAATTTTTCATCATCTGATTGTGATTATAACTGTGCATACCATAGAGTTAATTGTGAATTAATTATCATAAGTTTCAAAATTAAAATTTGCGACAAACTTTTTATTTACTTTTAAATTTGTTTAATTAGTACTTCTATAAAATGTGATTATTTGTGAAATATAAAATAAAATTGAAGTCAAATTATCTATTGTTTATTTAAGTAATTAAAAATATTGAATAAGCCCCGCATTTGGATGACATAAAGCTTAAGAAATTCAAATTAACTATAAAACAATTATAAAATTTCTAATAAAATTTTTAGCTGACTAAAATTTTGAAGCTCATAAGAAGCTTAAAGTCCAGCTATGGATTTGATAATTCCTGACTATCCGTCCTTACGCAGTCTTTTTATTAATGAAGGAATTTGACATATTACCCAACATAGAACATAAAATCTAGTTCACACAAATTAAACAATATAAAACACGGCTGTATTTCTTTATTATACGAACTAGAATAGTTGGTATAGAATGCTCAATTTATGTTAGCGGAGCGACAGGTTTCTTCTAGTAACTTATTAAAAAACTAATGAAAATATCATATTATTAATTTGAGTGAAAACGTAGCATTTAAAATGAATCTTTAATAACTTAAAACTTTTCTAAGATTTTCATATTTTTAATGCATATTTTCATGTTTTCCATGCATATTATAGAGAAGAGGTACCAAAACTATGGGTCGCGCCAAAAATAGGGTCGTCGAAACAAAAAATTGGGTCGCAAGCATTTATAAATTTAACATTAGCATTGAGTCCCAACTTAAAGTTGTCTATTAAAGATTCAAATGATAGATATTTGAATTTGCATAAATTAAACATTAGTACATAACTCTTATTAACAATGTTTTAACGCAAATATTCTAAATATTGTATTGAAAAATAATGTGCTCAATATTTATTTATTTTTTGTAAAAAATGAATTTGGGTCAAAGAAGAAATTTTTTAGATATCTTGGGTTGCGTAAAGAAAAAGTTTGAAAACCACTGTTATATAATATTTAAAGTACATAAATGCATGCACATTTCTACGTTTTTTCTATTGTTGTATTTACTTTTGAAGGTAAAAGTAAAAGTTATTAATTTTTTGATTTTTTCTTTGGCTTCAAGTAAAATTAAAAGTAAAGTAAAATTTAAATTTCAAAAAAAGAAAAAGTAAAATAAAAGTAGAATTAAAATACTTGTAGTAAATGTAATATTAGTTAAGTTTTGAGTGGTTAAGTTATTAAGTTATGTATTTATTTTGAATTAGATTTGTTAAGGTTAGGTTTGGAAGATTTAAGAGGCTAAACCGGTAAACGATTAGCTTATTCCCCTACTCTCAAACCTACTCGTTGCTATGAGGGATAAGCTTGAGCTTTTGCCCCACCCCTCGTTGAGTCTTACCTTATTCCCCATATGGGATAAAAAAGGTCAGGGAATACGATAAAACTTGCATTTTTAAAATTTATTACAACAATGGTTCTGGGATTGTGCACAACAATGCCAAAGAATGATTACTTACAGGCCAATCACAATGAAATGGATTCTCAAAGTTGTGTTCATTCACTTTATGAACGATTAATTTTTGTTTTGTCAGCGAAAACAGCAAAACATTGACGCGTATTGTTGTTGACAGTGACTGTGACGTCACATTTGTATTATTTTCTATTTAAATGTTGTTTTTTTCATGTAAAAGAAAAGTAAAATTAAAATTAGTATAAAAAGAAAAATTTAAAAATAGTAAAATTAAAAATAGCAAATTATACAACACTAGTTTTTTCCATACATATTCTCTGTAAGCTTTATAAGTAGCAAAAAGTATATTTGTTGGTAAAAGAATTAAATACATTATTTATTCTTTGATACATAACCGGGAAATAATAGACTTACAGTATGTTAACTTCCACTATAAGTGAAATTAATTAAAACTAGTTTTTATTTCCACTATGTTTTTAAGTATATGTGCATTATTTCAAAAATTCATAATAATGATTAGAACGAAAACAGTTAAAATAAGTATGGAATTAAGCCATTAATTGTTATGAGTCTAAAAATTAACTTCAAATTTTTTTACCAGTAAACTCCAACAACAATATCGAATCATTGTCTTAACACTGTTAGAAACTTAAAAGATAATTTTTCTGAAGTTAATGTCAAAATGATCCAAAATATTCAAATTAACTCTTTTATGTCGGATACAATTAAGTTTTTTGCCGGAAATATTTCCGTTTTTGTAGTTGAATTGCGTTTTGTACAGGTTTTAATCCGGAAAATTCCAATTCCTAGTATATTATAACTGGTACTGTAGAGAAAAATTTCTAAAAGATTGCGATAGATGTCACTGCTATTACATTGATTAATTGATGGTTGATATGGACATTTCAGATATACAGTATAAGTGTATATACTAAGCTTATATACGTATAAACTAAGTTATAACTATTGAGGATTGCTATGCTATGCTATTACACAGACTCTGCAACCAAGCATTATGTAAGCCTTCAATAGCCTTCAACTCTGTTTGACGCGTCTAAACGTCTAGACGTCTGATACGTCTATAGTTTAGACTATAAACGTACTGACGATATACTAGTATATATGTGTGTATGTGTTGTATATGCGACACACTCACACATACACGACAGACATAGACATAGATATATATAGACATATAGTCATATAGTCATACATATATATACATACATTTATTGTACATTTATTACACAATCGTTATTATACACTAATTATTCATTTAAATCATATGAATAATATTATGTTAAATGATTATCATTCGTAATAACGTATTGGCTATACGTTTACGATTACGGATCCAAACAAGAACGACGACAACAACAACAACAGTGCGACCACAGCTATGATTGCGGCGATATTGAGACGAACAACCAGTAAACGTAAGAAGAGTTCGGATTGCAATGTCGAACATGAGCTCAAATCGCATTCATCGACGCATTCATCGCAATCATCGGAAACGCGTTCAGTTAAGTCTATATGTGATTTCGATAGTTTAAGATTATTAGATGTGATCGAACGCGGAAGGTATGGCTCTGTGGTTAAGGCACAGTTAAACGAGCAAACCGTTGCCGTTAAGATATATGCCACGCAATACAGACAATACTACGCCAATGAGAGAGACATCTACTCTGCGCCGTTCAATGAGTGTCACCAATATCTTCCGCGTCTCATCGGTTATCGCGAAACGATTGGTTTGGACGGCAGACTCGAGTATCAGTTAGTATTAAGTTACGCACCGAAAGGTTGTCTCGAGGATTATCTGCGCGAACACACGATTGATTGGCAGACTATGTGTACAATGATTCAAACCACTACACAAGGATTAGCTTATTTGCACAGCGAAATCAAGAAAGCGGATCAAACAAAGCCGTGTATCGCTCATCGAGATCTAAGTTCGCGAAATATAATCGTTAACGCAGACAACAGTTGCATGATTTGCGACTTCCAGTTCGCGATCCGAATATCGGGTTCCAATTACTACTCGAACGGCGAAATGTTTGTCGCGCAGAACTCATCGTTCAAAGATGTGGGAACATTGAGATATATGGCTCCGGAAATACTGGATGGAGCCGTAAATCTGAGAGATTGCGAATCAGCTATGAAACAGATCGATGTGTACGCATTGGGTTTGTTGCTATGGGAGATCGCCAGTCGATGCGCTGATTTATATCAGGGCATTCTAGTGCCCACTTATAAGCAACCATTTGAACGCGAAGTCGGTTCACAGCCGTCGTTCGAACAAATCCAAATTCTGGTTACGCGACATAAAGCGCGTCCACTTTTCCCTGATATATGGAAAGACAGTAATCCGGCGATACGTTCGCTTAAGGAAACAATCGAAGATTGTTGGGATCACGACGCGGAAGCCAGACTTACAGCGCTTTGCGTCGAAGAAAGACTAATGGAATTGCCGTTACTGTGGGAGCGATACAAATCTGGTACGTTGTCATCGTTATCGTCGTGTGTGGGCTCTATATATTCACAATCTCAACATTTCTCAAGTATGAATAATCAGAAAAATGCGTTTGCCATTAAAAATGGTAATAATAGTGTTCATAATGTTATTGGTTCACAACAACACAATAACGATCGATTAATTCTTGGAATACAAAAGAAACGTTACATGAATCGACTCGATTACCCAAATAACAATAATTCTCCAAATGGTGGCGAAGAGTCTTCAATGCTAACTTATTCTCCTTCGAGTGATTTCGAAAAAAATATCTTATCGGCTGCTAATGTTGTTATAAACCAACCGCACCTGACGTTTGGATGCCAACCACATCAGGTAATGCCAACCTTCATCTCATCACTACTTTTACTTGCCATTCAAATTCATTATTAATATTTTATTTAATAATTTTAGGGAAGGAATCCATGTCTGGAAAGAAATTTAATGCTTGAATCATCGGATAATGAAAAGTGTACTTTATTAGAACATGGATTAAAATTTCAAGCAAATAATAATAGCAATTCGAATTCAGAAGAAACCAATAACGTATTTAATGAGATAAATACAAACAATGAAACAGTAAATGGGGATCTATTAGGCGGCGCTATAAATGAGAATTCGACTCGAAATGTGATGAGACGTGTTGGAAATGGTACTCTCGCTCCGATTCCGTTCGTTCAAAATACTATAATCAATACGATTCCTAAGCAGCCTAATGTACCAGCAAATGGTCAACATTCCATTGCCATCACTAAACATCATTTAACCGTTAATAACAATAAGATTAACAATAATTCAACCGCTTCTCGATTATCGAAATTTTTGAAAATAACGAAAATGAAAGGATGGCCTAATTTTAAATCTTTAATTAAAAGTAACTGTGAAAATATATTAGTAGAAGAAAACCAATCGTTTTCTCCAATAATGGATAACAATGATGAAAATAGTTTAATAGAAGGTACACATATGATACAACAACAACAACAACACCGCAATCTTACTATGATCTCATCGCCATCGATCAACGTTATTGATGATAATGAACCAAAATCAACCGAAGTTGATAAAACAAATGGTTCGCCGCTATCGCCGCTAAATATGAATGATAAACTGGATAATAATAGAAATATGTCTAATATTTGGTCAAACCAAATACAAAATCAATGTGAAAACCAAAATTGCGTGTCAATTGATGAGATTAAATCTCAATTGTCATTGCGATCAACAAATATAGAAGCAATTTATTATTTTGACGATCGAAACTTGAGTTCATTTAATGATTCGTCTGATTGCTGTCAGACGCAAATTAAAGAACCTTCCCTTAAGTGCGATCAGTCTTAAAACAATTATTAAGTTCAATTTAATAGCCTCTATATTATTATTTACATTTAAATTTTTAATATTAAATGTTTCGCTGTGTGTGCCGTTTATTGCAAAATAATTTTTAAAAATCTAAGTCATGCTTATCTAATAATGCAATTTTCATTTTTTTCAGTTCCAATATTTTGAACTTTTATTATATAAAGAGGTTTATTGTAATATCACTCTTTTATTGAAATAAATGACATTAATTTGGGTGATACTAATGTTTATTTTTTATTCATTTGACTCTTCATTGTATTGATCTTTTCCACGAGCATTCTATTACCTGCACTGCATTTACTCAACACGTAATCGAGTGCGCGCTCATCGCGCGATTCAAATGCTATTGTGGTCGCATCTTCTAGTAATCTGAAATCATAATCATTACCAATGCTTATTACGGAATAACTCACTCATATCTTTTTATACTGACCCTGTTTTAACGTAGTATTTTAATTTGTTTTCTTCTTTAACTCGATTAAGATATTTGGCTGCTTCGTGACGATTTTTAAATTTTAAACACATATCAACAAATGGCTACAAATAGTATAAAGTTGAATATTTAACTATAATTAAAGTAAGGTAAATAAACATAAGTAAACTTACTTCATAACCAATCGGTGACTTTTTGAGTTTAGCCAATTTTTCTAACTCATACCACTCTCCGTGTTCGGCACATACACTCACTTTAACCCACCAAAAATGTCGGTCTGGAATTTTAAACTCTTTTTTTAATTCTTCACTCAATTTATGTTCCTTATCTTTAATAAGTTGATGCAGCGTCTCATGCAATGACATATCTGCGTATTGTCGGTGAAATTTTTCTTCCAATTTAATTTGATACTTGATTAATCGTAAATGTTCGTCAACTAATGAAGCATTGAAATCATTTCTGGTCTTTTTATAAGAATCCAATGCGGATTGAATGCAGCTTTGCTTTTGAGTGATGTTATCAATAGTGAGACTTTGACTTATCCAACAAAGTGCTTCGGAGGTAGAATCGTCTTCTTGATAGAATAGATCCCTTAATTTTTCTACGTCTTCCTCTTTGCAATACTAATATTTATAAATTTTTAAAATTTATAACATAACTAATTATTAGATTATAGTGATCAAGCATTACTAATGAATGAGATTTGAACCCATTTGAAAATCTGAATATCTATCTTTTACGAGTGGGTAAAAAAATTCTTATAATTTCAAACCTAAAAAACAGTGGTAATAATCAGTGTTACGCAGTAATATACAGTATGGCAATTAAAATTCGAAAAGTTGATATCCACTCAATACAATTTTTAAAATTTAATATTAAAAAATTGTCGCTTGAATCCGATGAGTTACCTTCCCATTAATTATAAAAAATATAAAAGGACACAGTTTAATCTAAAAAACCCCTATAGTTTTATTATGTATTGTTAATATTTTTATTAATTATTAAAAATTTAATATATCTACCTTTTGAAACAATTTATAAGCAATAGGAAAATCACGAATAATCATTAAAAAATTTCCATATTGTAAAACTTCGCGCAACCGTATAATTACAGTATGAAGCAAATTAGTGTCACCACTTTCGATAGCTTTTTGAAGCGCTGGTCTGTGTTGTTGGAGTTTCAATAAAAGTGGCACCTGTTGACTCGATCGAAGTTCGTGATCCAAAAGCTTAATTGCGAGTTGTTTTCTACCGCATTCAATCGCTTTATTTGCAACTTCTGCGTACGATATTCCGGGCGAATATCCCAATTTGCTAGATATGTCTCGAGCGACCTGTTCGTCGTCAAGATATGTTTGCTTAACCTTATAACACGCCCAGTGACCCAAAACACGAGCCGAACCGTGTTGTTCGGGTATCTTTAAATAAGTTGCGATACGAATAGCTAAACAGTAATGATGTCTTAGAATTAAACGATCGAGTAATACAGGCATCGTTAACACTTGTAATTGACTGTAGGATATCGGTATTCCAATATTGTAATGACGAATAGCATTTAATACTCGAATCGTTTGACACATATCCACAAATAATTTTGGGTCCATTTGTTGCACAAAACATTTACCAAAAGATGCGGCTCTGAGTAACATCTTTTGAGTGCTGACACTATATTCATGAGCAGACGCTTCGATACATTGTTTTACGGAAATTTCCATTTCATTGCGTTCGCGAATCATTCGAATATATTCATCCGCTTTATGGCTATGCCTCTGGAACTCTTTACTCGCTTCTAAAAGCAACGCACCCGCAGATATGGATCCGATGCAAAATATATCGATAACCACAGGAGGAATGTGTTGCAGGAATTCGTGCGTTTCGTTCCCAATAACTCTAATGCCATCGATTTCTTGCACCAAATGAATTGGTCCATCCATTCCGTAAGTGAGCCAATCCTTGTCGAGACCCACAACCATAAGAATATTTTTCCAAAGACCAACCACTGATTGTTGATCGCACCATAGAAATTGTTGTGGTTGTTGTGGCTTTACATTTGGCTTTTTAAATGTTGTGTCGAATTCACAAAACTTGTGTTTCAACTGATTCTCTGTCTTTCCGATCCATAGTAAACCATTGTCCGCATACAGAGAAATATGGGTTGAATCGAACGAAACTGCCATTTCTGTTATCGATTTATACGCGCCATTCAATTGGATATTAATTAAAACACATTTCTGGTCATTTGAGTTCAATAAATATAAAACATCGTCTTTTGCCACTAATACTTGAATATCTTTATTATTAGCGATAACAGCCCAACTCGAAGGCGCACTCGTAAGACCAGGCACTTCGGCTAATCTCCTAATTTTTGGTTCTTCGATGTTATTAAAAACAAAAAATCGAAGCGAAACCGTTAATATGGCGATACCTGTGCCGTGAATACAGTTATATGTCTTACACGAAAGAACACTAGTGTCACGTATTTCTTGGTCCAAACTAATCGTGTTTTGCAAACTTCCGTATATATCGTATACAAAAACGAGTCCGTCTTCTTGTATGCACAATAAATCTTCGTTTTTTGTCCAACAAATATGAGATATGTGTTTAGCCGTCCATTTAATAGTAGACATTAAACATCCAACAGAAGAATAAATCAATATCGATGTGGTTTCTCGATGTAGCGATGATTTTTTAGAGTCATCGATGTTTCGCATCAGAGCTATGAGAGAGACATATCGTATAGTGATTAATGTAAGTATAGTGTGGTATATCATATGTACCGATAGGTCCGCCGAATTGTGACGCAAACACATTAAACTCTCGTAAATTGATTTCATGAACCCATGACATGGAATATAATTCAAATTTCCTGTAATAGATATGTTTTCCGAGTGGATTCCAATCGGCTGTTTGTAAAGACATGATTTAAATAATTGATATCTAACAATTTATTTAAATAGAAAACACCTCTTTTATGACATTTAAAAGATATAGTAAACAGTACGGAATTTGTACGCACACGTGAGTCTAATATAACATAAACAGCATAACAAAATATTGCGAGAGACATCTGCGGGCATAAATGAACAAAATTTATTTTTTAAGCTAAAAAATGCGAATTTATGGATGTGTGTCCGTCTATCTGTTTGTATATACGCAGTACTTATAGTAATATAGGGAATTTACCTTTTCTTTATATTAATAAAGAGATTTTAAAGATATGAGTGTTTTTGAAAAGTTTGGTTTTTATTTAATCTGATTTTTTAAATTAAATTTATTTAATATATTTAATTATATTGTTTTGAATGTCAAGTCACATAAAACTGTAAATGACAAGTTCTGTAATTGATTCGGTGGCGACAATATTACCGTTATTTCGACGGAAAAGTTAGTTTTGACGACTTTGTACCCTTAGTTAGCTATTATAAATTATTTCTATAAATGTCGGTTCTATAAATATTCATATAATATATTTAATTTAAAAATCGCATTTTATTATTATTTCTTTGATTACTATATAGTAATATGTTTTATACATTTAAAAATTAACTATTAATAAATTGTATGACGTACATCGTTAACATTTTAATTTTTAAATTTCGCAACGTTTAAAAACTTTTGTACGGTCGTGTATAATATTTTTAGCTCAATTTAACTAAAGGAGCTATTGTATCTGACTTTTCTGACTGTCTGTCTGTCTGTAGACCAGTCTTTATATTTATTAAGAGATTTTTTTAGCTCACTTTTTTTTAAAAAGGCGAGCTTATGGATTTGACAATGTCTGTCTGTCTGTCTGTCTGTCTGTCTG
>JAQGAW010001504.1:0-18813 GCA_034698025.1 Phthiracarus crinitus
TTGGTCGAAACGGTTGATTGGTTTTCATTATCAATATCGTTCCTATCGTGGAACGGTTTCAATCTCGAGATATGCACTACATCGGAACGTTTTCCATTTTTGTTCAATATTACTCTATAGAGTAAATCCGAGATCTTTTCTGTTATAGTGTACGGCCCACGGTATCGATGCATAAATTTTCCTGCTAATTGTGGAACGCGAGTTGGAAAGAACACAAGAACCTTATCTTGTTCCTTAAAAGTTATATAGCGGTGATGTTTGTCGTGTTGTTCTTTAGCTTTTTGTTGTGCCTTTACAATATTAGCTCGAGCAATATCCCAAATGCGTTTCATATTATCGTGAAGTCCGGAACAGTATTGTTCTTTTGAAGTGATCCCAAGTGTCGGCTGTCCGAATATAACTTCAGGCGGAGTAATCGGTTCTCTACCATAGAGAACGTAATAAGGAGAATACTTTGATGAGAACTGTTTAGATGTGTTGTACGCGAATAATACATAACTCAAGTATTCGTCCCAATCTTTGTGTTTTCCGTCGACATACATTGAGAGCATTGTAGTAATCGTATGATTCATATGTTCCGTTAGACCATTAGTTTGACAGTGGTAAGCGGTTGACATTACATGTTTCGTATGCATTAATTTAAATATTTCGTTATTCAATCCAGCTTTGAATTGCCGTCCGCGATCACTGAGTATAGTTTTAGGCGTTCCATGTACGCAAACAATATCATTAACGAAAAACTTGGCTATCTCAATAGCCGTAGCATTAGGAACTGCTTTTGCGAAAGCGTAACGAGTTAAATATTCGACGGCAACTATAATATATTTGTTCCCATTGTAAGTTTCAGGGAACCGTCCGAGAAAGTCGATCCCTATACGTTCAAATGGTCCCCCAATATCTAATGGCTTCATTAGACCAGCGGGTTGGAACGGTGGAGACTTTTTAGTTTGACACTCAATGCATGATTGAACGTATTTGCGCACATAAGAGTTCATTTTACGAAAGTAGAAACGATTTTTAATTTTGTCGAGCGTTTTCTCAATTCCTAAATGTCCACCCATAGGATCGTCGTGATACGAATAAACGATCTGTTCCCTTATTGAATTGGGAACGACAATTAACAGTTTCGGACCATTTGTTGTATTCTTTTGCTTATATAAAATGTTGTCAGTTAATGTAAATTTTGTTATTGTTTTTCGTTCCGAAGGTACTAATTCGGCGAAACGTTCGAGCATTGTAATTACTCGTTTCCATTTATCATCTTTCCGTTGTTCCCGACGAATAAACTCAAGTGTTGGTTCCCGTTCCGAGTTGAATGCAAACATTTTGTCAATGTTTATATGTTCCGGTGATCCAACTGGGAATCTAGATAGACAGTCAGCGTCTTTGTGACTGTTCCCACTTTTATACTTAATCGTTATATCGAACTCTTGTAAAAGAATAGACCATCGCATCAATCTACTCGGGAGTTTTTGCTTTTTCATTATATAACATAGGTTACAATGATCAGTAACAACGGTGAAAGGCGTTCCGTATAAGTAGTGACGGAACTTCTGCAATATATAAACTATGGCTAAGGCTTCGCGTTCCGTTGTGTGATAGTTTCGTTCCGCGTTGTTTAATAGACGACTACAATAAGCAATAACCTGCTATCCATCTTCATGTTGTTGTAGTATTAGACCAACGATACCGTAACCACTAGAGTCCGATCTTATTTCAGTTGGGAGCTTAGGATCGTGGTATTTAAGAACCGGAGCTATCGTTAATGAATTTTGAAGTTCTTGGAACGCTCGTTCCTGTTCCTGTTCCCAAACAAAGGGAACATCTTTGTGTGTCAGTTTTGTTAATTGTTGAGCTTTTACAGAGAAATTTTCAATGAATCCCCTGTAATAACCAAAGGCTCCGATAACACTTCTAACACTGCTTACGTCTGTTGGTCTCTGTAGATTTAATATGGTAGTAACTTTATCGTGATCCGGTTCTATTCAGTTCCCGCTTATTTTATGTTCAAGTATCGTTATTTCTGTTAATCCAATATTAAATTTCTTATAGTTAATAGTAAGGTTCGCCTCTCTAAATCGTTCCAATACTTGAATGAACTTTTGTTGTAATGTTTTAATATCGTTCGCGTGAATACATAAATCGTCGATAAAGTAGAGTACGATATTCCATTTTAATCCACTAAGAACATTATCCATGCACTCCGCAAATGCACCTGGAGCGTTGCATAAACCGAACGGCATGCGTTTCCATTGCCATAATCCATCTGATGTTATGAATGCAGTCTTAAAACGGTGTTCCCTTTTAATAGGTATCTGCCAAAATCCTGAATTTAAATCGAGTAATATGAAATACTTGTAACCGCGGATTGCATCTAAAATATCTTCGATGTTGGGAATCGGGTATGCGTTCTTTACTGTTTTAGCAATTAGTTCTCTGAAATCACATACAAATCTGTAGGAACCATCTGGTTTTAGAACAAGTATAACTGGTGCTGCATATTGAGAACGAGACGATTCAATTAGGCCTAATTCCAAATGCTTCTTTATTTGCTTCATCTGTTCGGTACGCTCTGCTGGAGATGTTCTATATGGTCCTCTATGAACAGGTTTTGAATCACCAGTTTCAATGCTCAACTCATATGCATTAGTTTTTCCAATATTATTTGGATCGAAATTAAACTGATTTCGGAATTTATTTAAAATTGTTCTGAATTGCAGAGCTTCGTATTTACTTAAATGAGTGGGTAAAGTTATCGAACCTTCGTCGATCTTAATGATGTGTGGGTCATCATCGCTCTCTGGTTTCATCGTTCCTTTAGTATCGTTCACATAACAATGTTCCTTATATCGGAACATATATGTTCTGTATCTTTGTGAATTCAAATAGGCTACAAATTTGACTCTCTTTTCTTTTTTCAATAGTGGTGTATGTTGTGAACTCTTCTTACGAGTGAGTCGTAAGGCGCTGATGTATCCGCAATAATACAACTGACATTTATTTTAAATTTATTTTAATATTACTAATCGTAAGTTATTTTTTATTACACTTTAATTAAATATAATTAAAAACATTTTTAATTTTTTTAAAATGTAAAATTTTTTATTTAGACGATATTTTAATTGATTAAGTTTGTATTTAAGCGAAAAAAATTACATTTATTTTCATTAAAAGCATGAAAAAAACATTCATAAAGTGTTCACTTTGAAATATATATTCAGTTGAATATTTATTTTGTTTATAAAAAGGTATTAAAATAATCTGTCAAACTTTAATTGATCGTAACTAAATTTGTAAATTATGACTTTTACAAATTTTTATCATACATATGTTTTCATTCATGGATTATATAATATGTTAAATCAAGAAAAAAATTTACTGGTTCGGTTGATATTGGATAGAAAAAGAATCTAATTTTGACTAAATGTTTTGGTATCGTATTCTGAACAATATCTCTGAAGCACGTGTAGCTAAGATTAACTTCAGTTGTGAGTGTTGGATATTTGGAAATAAGAAAAACTAGGCTAACTTCTTTACTGTACTCAGCTTTTGCACTTCTTTAGTTACTGATGATTCTAAACAAAAACAGTTATTCCTTGTTGATTAAGTTTACTACATCGAAAGTCAGGACTGGTTATTTAATTGCTCTATTGTGTCTATATTCTGTTCTTAGAAGACAGGTGTAAAAATAAAACTATATTACACTGTTTTTAGAAATATCTTCTTAACTTATAAAGTAAGAAAATAAATATTAATGTCAACTTTGAACGATTTTTTGGCCTTAAAAAAGATAAAAACAAAAAACATATTGTTTAAAAAATTAATAAATCTATATCAAAAATCTACTACCTAAAAATTTAAATGTGTAAGATATTTTGTAAGAAAATGTTATTATTATGATGATTTTTTAAAAAATGACAAATAAAATGTTAAATATCAACTAAAATTGATTTTATTAATATCAAAATATATTATTTTATTTTTAAAAATGGATTAGAAATAGGTTAAGAGAATAAATCTATATATATAATCTCACAAAGATGTCTTTCTATTCATCATACCCCTATCTGACCAAATGATAATAGATAGGGATGAGGGATTCTGTTGACAGTCTAAACGCCGAAACGATAACTATCCAGCAAACCCGGGTTCTCGATTTCAATGAACCACTGCTAATGCCGAGACTAATATAGTTGTCTGTCAAACGCTTTAACCGAATATCAGATTAGACCGATGACTAATGAATACCCTTAAAAAAATGAATAACCGTTGACTTGTCTTGTTAAATCAATAAATGAAAACAAATAAATAATAATTATTCGGCGAACGTCTTTAGTTTCCGGATCAATAAATGGTGCACTTCTTGTACAATTACAAAAGACCACGTTTCTAGTGATTAAATAAATAGAGTTCACATTAACTTCAGTGAACATACGACAATTTTATTTAGTGAAGGAATGTAAGTTTATTAAGGGACTTCTTGTCTGATCGATATCAAGCATTACAATGATTTATTATACATAAGGTTTGCGTTTTTAATAGCGAATTAAATTAATGGTGTAAAGAGTAAAGTTATTAGCGATTAATATAAATAGTGTAAAGACTAAAGTCTATTCACTGAACACTGAATAGTTTAAAACAACGAATAAAGTGTTATGTATGCGTAATAAGGCTATACCGCGTGCCTCAGGGGTATAATGTAAATGGAAAAATTGTTTCACTGGTTGTCAGCCGCAATTAATAATTCACATTATTCCATATTATAATTTCTGAATGTCGTCATTAAATCTTAAATTCATAATGTCTATTGGAAGTGATGGTATTTTTTGTCTGGTTTGCTGTTGTTGTGGTGCCATCACTGGTGACTGATTCCTTAACGCATCCGCATTCCAATAATGATTCGTTTATATGTGATATATCGTCCACATCACTGATCACACGATAACGCAAATAAAGGATCTCTCGTATGCCAATTCGATCCAAATTGATATCATGCAATAAAGGTGTAGAAAACTGTCTCTGCGGTACTTTATATTTTTGACTGTCAAAGTATAGTCAAGATCTGAATCCTCTTTACTCTGACTAATACATGAATTTTTATAAATAGTTTTTTCAAAATAAATTAAATTGTTATTATTTTTATATTAATTTTTTAATGATACGGTGATTGATAACTCGCGTCCTCCACCAGTGATACGCGCCAAACTCCTTCACTTGCCGATACATGAGTTTTAACGCTTTATCTCGCGTTTACACGCGCTTACAACCGATCAACCAATCGTAACGAACCGCTAACATCGAATCAGCCAATCGTCGTCACGCTTAGTCTCCTATAGTTAATCGCTAACCAATCAAACACTACTAATTAACACTGCGTACGCTTTAGATTGATTGTTATTACTCGAATCAATTTAATTAAAATATATTCAACAATTAATAAATATGAGTATACGATTAACTTAAATAAAATCACACGTGTCATGTAATGCTATAAAAACTGTTTTATTACTCTTAACGATTACATTTAATGCGACAGATCGCTAAGTGTGTAAACACGAGACAGCCGTTATAATACATCACATGTATTATACAATACAATAAAAAAAGTTTTTTAACTAAATAGTATAATACCGGTTTTACCGGAAGCACAAACTCGGGTTATGCCCGTATCACAACTAAAATCAAATTCATATCAAATTTAAAAATATTTCTGAAATCAAAATAAAAATTATATCAAATTTTAAATATATTGAAAACTAAAATCAAAATTAAATCAATATTAAAAATTTTTAAAAAATCAAAATTAAATCTAAATCAAATTAAAAAATTCTAAATAGAAACAACACTACTTCACACTTGCATAATTTATGTGTAAGACATCACAATTAATTATTTGATAAACAGAGTAGCAGTATATATTAGAAAAGTACGAGTATGAGTATACGTATGATTTGACGGCATACCTACTTACGACGTTAACTGCTATACAAAAAAATATAACTCTTAAGAATTAAAAGTGATGTTACTGTTTTGCATTAAAATGATTAATTATTACGTAATTCCACAACTTGTATCATGTGTGAACCTAAAGCAATCTATTATTTTATTATATTTTTTTATATTAATGACATACGAGTAGCATTTAGCAGCACAGTAGACTATTATAGTAATGCAAAATATTTCGATAAAACTATTAAAATTTTGAAAAAAATAAGCAGCTTGTATCATTTTATCACTTCAAATTCTTCATTTAAAACTTACAAAAAATTTGTTTAAGAATATGATAGTGACAGATACTTGAAATGTCTTATGAAATATTATACTTTGGCTTTAAACTTTAATAATGTTATAGCTATATCGTAAATGTAAAAGAATTAAAAATGTAAAGCATGTTCTTCAGTTAACAGGTGGGAAATGTTTTCCAAACAACTACAACATTCCAAAAAGATTTTAAAAAATTATAACTATGAAAAAATGTTTTCAAAATTTATTGTTTTGATATTTTAATTTAATTAATTTTTCAACAATGTAATTGATTATTTTATAGGCTTTTAGTACATTTTTTAACATTGTAGTAAACAATTTTTTAAAAATATTTTAACGGCATTTTTTTAATTATAAGAGGTTTTTAAAATCCATTAATAAATATAAAGAAACTTAAATAATTTTAATAAATTTAGAGAAAAATTCCCTTAATGAATATATAAACAAGTCACATGACAGGGTTTGACAGATGGCGACCAGAAAGACAGTTTTTATTCAATATATCGGTTTAAAGAATTTAAATTAAAAAAATAATCTTTATTATCTCATTAAATTGCAAATAATCAACTATTAATTTACATTTTAAATATTAATCAGCGAAAATGTTTTAAGTAACTCTTTATTTTATACCGTTAACTCAAATAATATAAATATTATCCAGGATATTTGATTAAACTTCTGTATTGATACGAACAGATCTAATTTAAAACGTAATTTGATTCATGTTGCCATTCATTAAAAGCAGTCAATCTGCAATCAAGGGATAAACAGTGTTAAATGCACTTCTCCCCCAATAAAGCACGAATGAGACTGCTGTTTATTGGGTGAGAAAGTAACTCTACCCGTGTTTCTCCCTTGATCGCTGCTTGACTGATTACAGATACCATAACATTATTTTATTTTTGGATAAAGTGATCCAAACACGAATAAATTTCCGGATCAATTTTTTATTTCAAAATTAAATTTCCAATATTAATTAAATTATAAGAATTCTAAATAATTTATATAAATCTCGGTGTTTGGTCACCCCATTTTCTTAAAGGTAATTTTTGTTCATAAATTATAGATTTAATTTAATATATATTTACGGTTTTTAATTCATTTATTAGAATTATTGATTAGATTATATTAATTTTTCAAAAGGAATTTAAATATATTTTGCGTAATTAAAGTTCATTGTTTTGGTTATATTATAGTTATTGATATTTGTGGACACTAAAAATTTTTGATATTATGGATTTTCACTATTATTTTTCACACATTTACATACACTAACGGTGTACACTTTATATTAATTCCAGTCATGGGCCGGTAATATGTTACCATAAAAATTAGTCACCAAAATGCTTCACTAATATGGACTTTCCCAGTTTTTCTTATGTCAACTCTAAATATAAGCAAGAAAATCTTTGACTAGATAAACATTTAAAAATAACAAAATATCTATTATTTATATGAACTGTTAATCAAATATTATTAATATTCATAATTTAACAATAAAGTTATATAATTAAGATTTGGCTTTGGAAGTTTAACATTATTAAATTTACTAATATTATTTATATAATTAAAGCAAATAACAATGAAAAACCATATATGCACATTATCTAAAGCGCTGTCAAACCAACAATGATATACATATAGCTTAAACATAATTAATGAAAACAAAAAAATTTAAAAAATAGATACAACTTTAAGTGACAATTGATTAAATTGACAACGGATTAATAATTAAATAAAAAATGAAACTAATTATTTTGAATAAAACAAAATATATAACTCTACTCTTATAATAAACAATTATAATAATAAATATATAATTCTTATTTATAATATATTAGAAATAAAGATTTTAGGGTATCACAAAAAATGTTTATTACAAATACATCTAATTTAAACGTAAATAATGAAATTAAAATAATTGTGTGTATAACTTGCATAAATATATTTTAACAATTGGTCTTTAATTTTGTGAAATAGATGAGTGTTTTTCTAATCATTAAACCAAAAACAGTTATTAAAATTTTCTATTTTTTCATTTTGTTCATTTTTGATAATAATAATTTAATTACTAAATTATAATTATAGAAACGCAAAACATATAAATAATTCTTTTATTAAAACTAGAAAATGGATGACAAATTAATAACGATAAGTAAGTTATGTGTTAACTGACTTCCATCATAATATTTAAAATAATATATATTATAATAGTAATAATGTTAGCATTTAATAAATCATTAATGCATTCACATTTTATACTCAAATTATTCGTCAATATTATGGAAGTGAATATATGTCTTTTCTCTCTTTACTATTTTGTTTGACAATTTCCTATTATGCTATGGTGAGAGTTCCGAATTGTGAACATTCAATAATTGTTAATTTTTATTTTCGATTTCGAAGTTTGAATTGTAATTTTAACATAGAATTATTTTGAATGGACATTCATAAAATGAGTCAATTAGTTATTTGTTTATTTAGATTTAGCCTTTTAATTTTACCTCTAATGCTTTGTGTAAACATAGGATGTTTGACCTAGTAACATTGTTTACATTATGTGTTACTTATGTGTGTTATTATTATAAGTACAAATAATACAGTTTGAAAATGTAGACCTCTTAAGATTATTTTTATCTAGAATTGCCATTCGAATTCTTTTAAAAATATTATCATAGACTTATTTAATTTTAATTCCATTTATATTTAAATCATATTGATGTTGTGTTCTCAGAACTTTGATAAAATTACTTTCAATAATTATCTGTCTGTCCATAGGTTTATACACAATCTTTATATTAATAAATGGAATTTTCCAAAATTTTTATATTTATTATTGGATTTGATTTCATGCAAAATATGAATAGTAACTAATTAAAATTAATAGATTATTCTTTAAAATATTTATAATAGTTGTATAAAATAATACTTAAAATAATAATATTAAATGTAAATATTTTAAAACTGAATAAAACATATTGAATATAAAAATTAATTGTTTTTACTAGATAATCTATACATTATCAGCTTATATTAGGTGTAATTATTAAAAATTGTTCTAATAAAGTATAAAATTCCAAAGATTTGAAAAATTTTCAAACAATATTAAAAACTTTCTTATAATGAAGAAAAGTATGATGCATTATCGATTTCTTAGAAACAGTAAATAATAATAAAAATTTTTTAGATCATATTGGATCATTTTTGTAACACATACTTTTTAAAAAAATTAATTTAATAAATATTTTATAGTTTATATTTTGAATAAATATTCAATTTCATCCTATTTAATAAGTTTTTAAATTAAATATTTAATTTTTATATAAACAAAAAAAACATTAAAATTCTTTTCTTTACATATAGAAATAAGATTATTTTCAGCTAACTTTAACTAACGGAGCCATTAATTTTGCCTTTTCAGATCTGTCTTTATATATATATATATTAAGGGATATTTTCTTTATAATAATAAAGTGATTTTTTCAAAAATAAAAAATAGACTCCTTTATTCAAAAAATCATTGTTATAAAGACTCCTATCTGGCTTAATATGGGCTAAATATGGATAAAAATGAACAAAATTTGCACTTAAAATAGGACAAAAATGCGTTATAAAAGTATAAAAATTTATTATATAGTTGTTAAAATAGCTTTAAAATAATCAAAAATAGAGTTAAAATATATTAACGTATGATAAAAATAGGATAAAATTGGAAAACCTATTGCTTAAAATAACACAATAAAAACTATACCGAGTTCAAACGCGTAATCATTTTCGGTTATATAATACTTTTGAATATCCTCTTAACCACAATTTATGTGATGTTGATTCGTCGGAAGCTAAAACACAACTGAATTAAAAATCTTAAAACACTTAACGAAATACTGTTTATAACAATATAAAATAAATCTTATGTTTTTTTCACTGCAACAATATACAGTAAAAGTAAAAAAGTGGTAAATAACAAAGTATAATATAGTTGACCAACAATAGTAACTATAACTAATTACATTATGTAAGTTCATACTCTTTCTATATTTTATTTCAATTTGAATTAATAGTTTATAGCTGATTCAATATTTTTTTAATTAAACAGTATTAATAATTCTAATCTCAAAACAAGAAAGCGATAAATATTAATATTGTGCTCACACCGTTATATTCTATGTTAATTCAATAGAATTCTCAAATTTTTTTGCATTAAATATATTTAGCATTTAATTTATTTATTATTTTAAATCACAACTACATTTTTTTTGTTTTTAAGCAGTTTTTGTTTTTACTAAATATTGTATTAAAAATTTTTTTTATTGTTTTCTAAAATTTTATGTAAATAGCACTTTATAGTGTGTATTTAGGATTTGATTCTGTTGTTTTGATTTTCGTCTTTTTAGAGTTTATAATTAAAACAGACTTTAAATCTATAGAAACTAACCTTATTTTCATTACAAACTAATAATTATTCCTATCTTGCAAAAAACAATATCATTTATAACTAATGTTCAATAATAATATTCAATCCTTTTCCACTAATTTAGAATTATACTTTATTCTCAAAATATTTAAGTTTATATATTAAGTTTTACAGTTGAGACTTCAATAACTCATAATAATTTAATTTGTTTTAAACTTGTAGAAATATTGTTAAATAAAATAATTTTTATTTAAAATATATCAAAATGTACGAAAAATAAGTTGAGCTGGAAGTTAAGGGATTGTTCAAATTTCAACATAGTCACAATATACTAAATAAGGACTTATTTAGGCAATCAACAGAGCATCTACTTTTTCGCATCTATGACCTTAAAATTTGGGTCAGAAAAAATATCGGACAAAAAATTGTCTATTTTCAGACAAATATTCGGAATATTTCGGTAAAATTCAACTTAAAATATTTATTTTCATACTTTTATAGAATGAGATTTACTGTTTGAAAATTTTAGGGAATTTTAAGCGTAAACCGAAATTTTTTGCCTTAAAACAAAATTAACAATTTATAAAAGTTTTCCGGAAGAAAATTTAAACGCCCTAATCCAAAACTATTTAAATTTATGAGACACTTTTTCAATAAAGACTATTACAACAAAAATATAGAAATATTCTCAATACTGAATAGGACTATTATAGAACATATTCTTATAGTTTTTTATTTATTATAATAATTGATAAATATTTACAGTTTATTAATTTAAGCCTTTTTTTATATAAATTGAATTAACATAAATATCCTCTTATTTTTTGTTTTTGTTCAATATTAATAGTTAATTTATTAAGTTAATAAATTAAATTTACTTTTAATTTTAAACTGTAAATTAATTTTTAACAAAGTATATTATTTGCATTTAGATTTTTAAAAATTTTAATTTTAATTTAGAATAAAATAAGCTTATTTTATATTTTTTTAAAAAATATTTTGGGACAATTATTTTATCTGAACTAAAATAAAATTCATTAAGATGAAATCTTCAAATTCAGTAATCAATAAAATAACAACATAAATTTTTATTTTTAATATTATCTTCTTTTCAAATTTAAATAAATATTAAAAACTGAATTAATAAAAATATTTTAGCATGTTAAGATCAATTGAATTATTTAATAAACAGTGAATGAAATAAAATTCACTTTGATATAAAATTCGTTTATATTGTTATTAACATATTATTAAAATCCTTAATATTTAGCTCATTTTTTTGAAAAAAGCGAGCTTATGATTTTGACCTTGTGTATCATTCTGTCCGTCTCTCTGTTTGCCGCGGCAATAAAGAGCACATTATTTTGTCCATATACGTTGTCACAAATTGTCAATTTTTAATATTATATTAATTAGAAGAAACAAATAATAAATACAAAATTAAACTATTTCAACTTAAACAATACATTTATTTTAGCGCTAAACAATTCTTGTTTGTATAAAATTAAGATACAATTGTCGAAAATTATTATTTCGATTGATCTTAAGCTTTTTTTAACATCATGTCACCTAATAGAATCGAGCTGCAGCTAAAATAATACCGCGAGTTGAGTCAAACCGCATAGACAACGATTCAGTATAAAAAATTATTACAGTTTGATTTTAACATATAGTTGGTAAAACTTCTGACTTCGATGGTTCTTAAGCTTATGCTACCATAATGCAATTAGCCCAAATCAAACACATTACCACATTCTGATCACCGATAAATACTTGTACATGCGGTAATACATGTACACACTTAAGTCAATATAATTAATTTGTTTGTTTTTAGAGTATAAATTTATTGTTTTATTGTTTGATTGAGAATAATAAGTAACATTAGCATAATACTAAATTTACGGAGTCTTAAAAAATAATTTTACACTTATTTAACAATTTATAATAAATATATACAATTTTTTTACAAATTAAAAAATTTGTTTTGTTGTCGATTTATTTTATTAGAATTTCAACAAATTTATCTTAAATTTAACACAATTTATACCATTGATTCAACTACAATGTCTAATAAAGAAGATCGAAAACAAAGAGATAGAGAACTGTATACTTGCAAAATCTGGATATAAAAAGATCGCAAATGAGCGAAACAGAATGACAATGAAATACGCTTGATATAATACTTCTCGACGATAAAACGAACAAAGACACGATAACAAAGCGCATAAAATTTCCATACTAGACAGACAAGCGATCAAGAGAACAAAAAAGGTAATACCGAAGCCCATTAAATTATGAGACTAGACAAAAAACTTAGATCTCTAGAACAAAGACACGATAATAAAGCGCATAAAATTGCCAGACTAGACGAAATAATAATATAAATGCAATGAAACAATCAACACATATAGCTATAGATAATATATCTTTTATTGATCTGCACAGAAGTTATGAAATTAACATTATAAAGGTCAAACAGTGATCAGTTACCCATGCTGTGCTCTGTTTTTTGAAACCTCTTTTCGAACTGCTATTTATATTACTTTAATGTATAATGGAATTATTAAATACTTTTTAGACTCCATTTGCTATATAATAGATAAATGGAATATATGAATTAGTTGTCATAGAGATATTGTAAATTACAAAATGACAACACTATTAAAGGCAAATGGATTTAATTTTCCACTTATTTCAACCGTTTAACAATATATGACAGAAATAGAAATTCGATTGGTGTCACCAAGATTGCAGTTCATGAAAATTAGAGAACTTTGCAATTGTGATCGACAGTTTGGAATAAAAGGAAATGTTGTAAATCTACCAATTTCTAAAGACACGACAGATAACATTCTTCCAGGAACATTTGACGAAACACATATCATACAGTTAAAGACAAATGTGAATTAATAAGTAAAGGTAAAAAAGTACACTGTTAAGGTTTTTAGTTTGAAAGGTTGTTAAGGTTTTAAAGGTTGAAAAATTAAGGTTTGTTAAGGTTGAAAAATGCTCCAAATTATGATTAAAATTTATTGTCTATAATTTATTGACAAATACATAAGTAATAAAAGATAATTGGATGAATCACTTACTCATGGACATGGACATTCAAAATCTTGTTTGAAATTTAAAGGAGATAAAATTGTTTGTCTGATTGATTGTCCCCATCAGCCTATGCCTTCAACGGTAATACTAGAACAACTCTAATGTTAAAACAATGAAAATTATGAAAATATTTTTAATAACATAAAGCAATCATTGATAGATATGGAAAAACAACATAAAAAAAGAACAAATAAATTTACCTGAAGTAACAATCGATAGGTTTCTTAATAAACTAAACTTAGCGTAAGACCAATATATATATTCAATTAAAACACAATTTAAGTATCCAAAAGTGTTTCTGAAACGTGATTTAAAAGATGTTCGAATTAATGGGTATAATGATACTTCAAATTCGAGCTATAATATTCGAATTATTTTAATTAAATTATCTAGCTATTATAATCAATTTCTAACTTTATATAGAGCCAATATCGATGTTCAGTTTATACTCGACCCATATAGTTGCGTACAATATATACTCAATTACTTAAATAAACCAGATCGAGGAATATCAAAACTATTACGTGAAGCTTTGGAAGTAATTCCAGGGAATTTCAGTATTCAAGATCGTTTGAAAGTTATTAGTTAGTTTTTGGTCTCACTTTCCATTTTGTAATTTTATAATATTTACGGCTGATGCCATTATATTTTGTTATTTTTCATTATTATTAGATATTTGCAGCAGATGCCATTCTATTTCGTTATTTTATGAATTTATAGACAATTTTGGCAGATGCCACTCTTCTTCTTTATTTTATGAATTTATTGACATTTTCGGCAGATGCCACTCTATTTCGTTATTTTTCGATATATTTAGATATTTTCGGCAGATGCTACTCAATTTCGTTATTTTATGAATTTATATACATTTTCGGGAGATGCCACTTAAATTTTGTTATATAAAGAATTTCTTATAGTGTATCACTTTAATTGCTGCCAAAATTTACTATTGTGGTACGCTAAATCCAAATATACAAAATTATATTTTGATTATACCTCATCGATTTACTTTGAATTATTATTTACAACTTTAAACTTTATATTTTTTGACATTAAATTTTAAAAAGTATTTTTTTTTGTTCAAAGCTTTTTGTAATATTATAATCATTCGGAAAAAGAAAAGAAAGTAACAAAATAAAGACTATTAAGATATTTAGAATAGTGAGAAGAAAGATATCTATTATAAATATGAATTCATACGTTTAGATAAAAACAAGAAAGAGTATGAACATAACAATGAGCTCACTTTATATTATTAGTTAATTCGATAGGATATACCAAATTTTTGTGTATTAAATATTTTTTGACATTTTAATTATAGGTTCTATTGTTGGCCAATTATATTATATTTTGTTTGTAAGCATTTTTTTACTTTTACTGTGTATTGTTGCATTGAGAAAAAACTTAAAGACTTATAATATATTGTTGTAAATAGCACTTCAGTGAGTGTATTATGAGTTTTGATTCAGTTGTGTTTTAGCTCTCGTCGAGTTAACATCACATAAATTGTTATTAAGCGGACACTCAAAATAATTATATGAGCGAATATGTTTACTTTTTAACTTGAAATAATTTTTATTGAAATATACAGATAATTTGATTACTTCGATGAATTCTCTTCTTTCATCAAATTCAATATATTTACTTTTAAATTCACTTTTTATTTCTATTAATTTTAATTCATATTTCTAAAAATTAATTTATCGATTAGAAATTTTTAAAATTAATTCACTACTAATAATAACTTAAATTCTGTTTTAAATTAAAATTTTTAATTATTTTATTATAACAATCTACAAAATAATAAAAATATTTAAACATTTTGGACGACAAGAAATATTATCAAGAAAATTAAATATCCAAATTTGTTGTAAAACCAAATTAAATTGGAAACTTTTATTCTTTAAATTGAATGAGAAGTATAATATCTTTCATTACAGTTTATAAACTATTCTGTTTTATTCTATATAAGATAAACTAAATCTTAATTTCAAAATATTCATTTGGTCAAAATAAAATTCTTTATATTTCCAACAAAATCAAGTTCTCAGAGTAAAGTTATTGTGACTTAGATTTTTTTAAAAATTTCATTTATCATACTGCTTTTATTAATTGATTAGTTATGCTAATAAATCTTATATTTAAAATATGATTCCATTTACATTTCGAGTAAAAGAAAATTAAAGTAAAAATAAAAATAATCTTAAAAAATTAATCGAATAATGTCTTTTAAAATATTAAAGAAGTTATAAATTTTTAAAAATTTATAAATATTTTAATATCATATACATTTGAAACTAAAATATAATTAATATAATTATCAATTTTAATATTAATACAGAAATATAATTGAAATAAAAACTAATTTAAAATGTATGTAAATATTGAAATCGAAATACAATTAAATTACAAAATTCAAAGAATAAATAATAGTTAAAATACTTTTTTAGTTTATTAAACAGTTTAGAAACAGCAATTAACTACTTAAATGCTATATGTAAAGATCCTAAAATGTAATTTATATAATGTATGGTCTTGAGAAAATAGTTTAGTGATTGTCAATAAAAATCTTATATTAGCCAATAATATTATATAATTAGTAAAAATGAAGGCACAAAAATATTTTTATGGAATAATAATATATGTGTAAATAATATTAGTTTATTTCAGTCAGATAACTAAAAAACTTGACTTTTTAAATACAGTGGACATAAGTTTATTTGATAAAATTTATGCCTTCTGATATCTGTTATTTATGTTGAATCGATAATAGCTAAACTTAACTGAAACAAATGTTTCTAAACGATATTATTAAGATTGAAAATAGTATTATATTGATTCGCTTTTTAATTTTAATTTTGATTGTATTTTGATTTTGCTTTCTTTCAAACTTTCTATTTTCATTGTATATTGATTTTGACTATTGCCGACTTTTAATTTTGATTTTGATTTTTCAAAATTTTTTTCATTTTAATTGCATTTTGATTGTAATTTCTGAAGGTATTTCTAATTTGATAATAGTTTAATTTTGATTTTTAAAAATCAAAACAACACTAATTTAAATTCAAATTATGTCATATTATGAAGCTCAAATTAAACAACACTAAATACAACCTTATATAAAACAGACACTCTATATGATGGACACGTATTTGTATTATCAGATATAGTTTACAAAATACGCTTTGTCTAAACAATAATTAGTTTTAAATTTTAATACTTTAAATCTTAAATAAATTATTAAGGATTTGTAATAAGCGTACATTAATTGTATTAATGATACTCAGAAAAAAGAACCAAAAATGGTAAAAAATATGTCACAAAACTGTCTAAAACTTCGTTGGAAAATCATAATTTAAATATATTGATGCGGATATCACTACCGCATCCCACGTCATTTGTGGACCGGTCAACATCGTCAACACATGACACATGACATGCTTTCTAGAATGTTCTCAATGTTTTAGTATAAGTATTTGTGTGTTAATTAATTTCTTTCTCTTATGTCTTGTGATTCTCGACCGTTCACTTCAAATCACATATCAGTATCGTATAACAGTAAAACATTATTTTATGTATCGTAACTCATTATTATCAGTATTTTATGTATAATTTAAAGGTTTATTTTAAACGGTCATTGAATAAAGTGTTGTATATTTGAATGCAATTGAGTGTCACATTAATTCAATAATTGTGACCACCATCTGGACCGGTCGTCATCGGCGGTAACTGCCACAACGTTACAATTTATGGGCTTATTTATTGTTCATTATTTGATAGGCAAAAAGTAGTATTTTCAGAATTCAAGCCCTTGGTTTGTTATCGGAAAACTCCGGTACATTTCTTTAGTAGATGTTACCATATTAATCTCCTGATTATAAAATTAAAGAAAAATGCTGTATTTTTAATGAAATTACTAGCCTTAGTCATAAATAAACGAAAAATGGAATTAAATAATATAATTAATAAGAATGGTTTTACAAAAAAAAGTAAAAATATTCAAAAAATTTTATAAAAATAATACTTCAACTTAATAGTCTAAACCTAAAAATTAAAATTTAGAAATATACAAATAATTGAATATTAAAACTCATATAGGATCAACAAAACTTAATTTAACAATTTTTATCACTTTTTAACAAAATTTATTTTAAAATTTACGGTTTTTGTTTAATAATTTAATAGTTTTTAAGCTCCCGACTCCCGCCCAATTTTGATGGTTTTAAGTCTCGAAAAATTGAATTCTTATTAATCAGCAACAAAATTTATAAATTATGGCTTTTTAAAAAATACTTAAACAATATTTTACGAGATTACTTGAAAAAACTTTAAAATTTCAATGTAAAAAGTTAAAATTTCTATTAAAATTTAATAAAAATCTCTATTAAAAAAATATTTTAAATTCGCAGAATTAAGCCAATTTTGTATAAATAAGTATATCCATTGCTTTTAATGCTATTTTTCAAATCATAAAAATTTTAAATTTGCGCAAATTTTTTAGTTCGGATTATAGCAAACCCCGATTATGGCAAAGAATTCCATAAGCACCAATGAGTTGCTATAATCGGGGTCAGATTGTATTATTTATTTAATCAAAACTTATTTAAATTGAATTTTTAATATTATACTTAATTTATTTTATTATTTATATTTTAATAAAAATAATTTAATTATTTAATAAAATTAATATATTATACAAATTCAATCAACTAAATTATCTAGAACTTTATCAAATATATTAATACTATTAAAATTCTTTTAGAAACTGCTTTAAATACATGACGCAATAAAAATTATGGTTCAAAAACTATTTCATCGAAATCATTATTGTAATATTCAGTAATATCATTTAAATTCTCATTTTGTTCAACACAGTCATTCATTTCATTACATTCAACACTTTCTGATTAATAACTGATTTGATTTTTGTTATGCTAACGAATTTTGTATGTGAAGAAATTATTGTATTTTCTAATACTTTCAGATTATCTCTTGATAAAACATTATCAGAATAATTTCTTTATTTATTG
>JAQGAW010001505.1:0-18808 GCA_034698025.1 Phthiracarus crinitus
TTGTTCTCTACCGCCATATCATACCCCTCTCGAGAGTTGTCGAGCTTATCATCTTTATTATACTCGCTATTATCGTCATTCACTGGCATATCATTATATGGAGAGTAATCATACTGAGATTTAGGTTGAGCTGGCGTGGGATTATTATATGCAGTTTCGGTGTTGTGTTGATGTTGTTTCGGTTGGTATGGATCGATCGGTTGATGTTTCGGTTGATGATAATGATCTGTTTGGTGGTCACGATCGTAACGATTTGTTTGCTGTTGTGGCGGCTGATAGTTATCCGTTTGATATTCTTGTTGGTACGGTTCAGTTGTTTGCGGTTCGTCGCGATAATGATCCTTCTTTTTCTTTTGATAAGTGTCCGTTGGATTTTGATGGTTCTGTGGATACGTTTCTTCGCGTTGTTTGGGCGTATAGTGATCTGTTTGTTGCTCGTAATAATTTTCTTGACGGTATGGTTTCTTTGGTTTTTTTTTCTTATAAGAATCTAATTGTGGCTGTTGTTGGTAGTCATCAGTTTGCTGTTTTTGCTGCTGGTGTTCACCAACAGCATGGTATGGGTCTATTTCCGGTTGCTCTTGAAACTCTTCCGTTTTTTGCTGTGGTTGCGGATACTGGTATGGATCAGGTAATGGAGAATCTGTGTGCTGTTGAATATCGTCCGTTTGGTGTTGAGCTATATGTGGGTCTTGTTGTTGTTGCTGATTGTGATTATGCTTTTTGTAATGTTCTTTAAACAGTTCCGATTGCTGGTCATTTCTGTATTTCTCGTTAAATGGGTCAGAGTTTTGTTGTTTGATGTACTCCTCTTGAAACGGGTCATAACTGTTCGGTTCCTGATATGCCAAGCCTTGTTGTGGTTGTTGTTGTTGTTGTTGTTGGTGATGCAGTTTATGATAATTCCTATTTGGTTCTACTCGTGGCTTATGTTGCGGTTTAGGAATTGGATGCTCTTGTTGTTGGGTGTACTGAAATGGTTGCGAATGTTGTTTCTTCGGATTATTTTTATTTCGATTTATATTTCTATCATTATTCTCATAAGACTTATCGTAAACTTCGGGCTCGTTTTTACTCTGCTCTTTATAATCAATAGGAGGCTCATTATGAGGAGGTTTATGTTGAGGCGGTTCCGGATTATAATGTGGTTCTTCGATATGAAGATGGCGTGGATCTTCATTATACTCGTGATGCGAATTATGTTCATTACTTTGTTGGTTTGGCGTATACTGTTGTCTGTCTGGATCTGATTGCCTGTCTCTCTGATCGTGCGAATGAAGTGGTGGTTCGTCGTGATTGTGTTGATGCGGGGGTTCATCGTCATAATGTGGGTGATCTTGCGGTAGATTGTGTGGATCTTCAGGCGGATTATATGGTTCTTGAGGCTGATTGTGCTGCTCTTGAGGGTTATTATGATGTTCTTGTGGGTGAATATAAGGTTCGGGCGGATGATTGTGGGGATCTTGTGGATAATTATACTGCTCTTGTGGATAGTTTTGCGGTTGTTGTGGATGATTATGAGGATTCTGATGCTGCTGTTCGTCGTAGTACTGCTGCTCCGATGGATTCATTGGACCAGCTTTGTAATTCGGCGGCATTTCCTGTTCCACATCGTCTTCTAATGACTTGTACTTATCATTTTCGGCATATTTTTTCTGCTCTTCGGCCCAACGATCGTAATACGATTGCTGTTCCTGTTGCATTGGGTCACGTTTTTCCGGTTCCGGTTCCGTCTCTTCCATCGGCGTGTATGACGTATACTTCTGGGTTTTACTGTACTCTCGCGAGCCTATAGTTGGCTTATTGTAACGATTCGGGGATTTATAGCTTTTCGGGTACGGCTTATGATCGTAATCGGTGTGTTGCGGTTGCGATGGCAAACCAACCCGTTTCGTGATTTGTTTGTTCTCGTCCGGTATCTGCACGTGTCTCGGCTTATGCTCGCTCGACACCTGATTATTCACTTCGGGGCTGAAATTTTTCACGGTTTTCGATGCCGGCGTTTGCGAGTCGTATTGCATTGTCTCCACCTCTATCGGTATCATCGGTTGCATTATTGGGCCCATATTTTGGTTGGCGTACGCTATTTGTTGCGCTTCGTTGTCGTAATATTGTGGTTGAGCTGATAGTGAGTTAGTGATAGACTGGTCGTTGTTATTTGCCATCAATTGTGGGTCTATTATCGGGGAGTCGTTGAATACTTTTGGCCCGATTTGGTCGTTGTTGTCGATGTTGTCGTAGTTGTTGTACACTTCGGGATGAGAACCGTGCGGTAACTTTTGATTTTCATCCCCATTATATGTGGACCCTATTTGGCTGTTGGCCACGCTTTCATATGGAGGACCGGCGGCCACAGCCAGCAGTGGATTCAACTGTAACTGCTCGGCTAACGCCTTCTGATTTGGGTCCAGATTTTCGTTGTATTGCATTGTTTCGCGATATGAGTTTATCGGCGATTCGATTGGTTGATCATTTTGGATCAAACCAATCGCCGATAATTCTGGATAATTATTATTCCGCGGCAATGCTTCCTGATATGTGTGTTGCATCGGTGGTTGAATTTCGTGGTTGTTAAGAGCGTTCGGTTTCTCCTCAATAGGTGGCAGCTGTGCATACGCTTCTGGTGGTATTGATTGATGATTTGGCGGTTCAGCTTCTGCTGGAGGCGGAGGAGGATAATCATAAGGATTAGCTCTTGGATCGGGTGGCGAGTCTTGATAAGCATACTGATCGTGCTGTTGCTGTTCTGGCGGAGAATCGCGTTGGTGTTCGTGTCGGTGGAGTTGCCGGTCGTATGGCGGCTCTTGTTCTCTCGGGTAATCATCCGGCGGTGGTTGATGTTCGGGCGACAAACGTTGATTATCGAAATGGGGATTTTGCTGGTCTGGTGGCGGAGACTCTTGGTAATGATTACTTTCTGGCGGATAATTCTCTGGTGGCGTTACATCTGGAGGCGGCTGTTGGGGATAATTTGCTTGTTCTGGTGGGGATTCCGGGTAATTATAAGGAGCTGGTGGTCCGTGCGGTCTTTCGTTTAGTTCTTCGTTTTCTTTTTGGAAATTTTCTTCGTGCTGTGGTAGTGGATGATCGGGTGGTGGTAAGTCATGTTCGTCTTCGTCGTCCTCTTCGTCTGATGGGTCACTGCTATAGGCAACGGGTACCGCTTCGGGTTCCATATTATAGTCCACTCCCGGTATCTTAACCTTTCGGAAATTTGCCATATCCTGCTTGTCAATTGAAATAGTTCTTTAATATTAAATGTGACACATATTTGTAACTTAATTTTTATTCGCTCGTAGATTTGATGTTGGCTTATAAATATCGGATTTTAATAATTATTTATTTTTCAAATTTAATTATTCAGACATTTCTAACATAAGTGATTTTCCATTATTTTATTGCTTATAAATTATTTTCACCGAAAAATAGTCATTCACAAAGTGCTTCTATCGAATGAGTAAATTCAGTTTTTTGATTTTGTATATTAAAAGTTGCTTCAAAGTCAATATTATAAACCAAGTTAACAAAAGCGGACACAGACTTGAGTGGCGACGAAGCAAAAACAGCATTTAAATTATAATTGCTTTATTGCGTAATTAAACAAATAGACGAATAATTGTACGAATAGAAACTTCTTAAGCATTATATTAAACGTAGATATTTGCCGCCAAAGTTAGATAAAAAATTATTAAATGTGAATTTACTCGTCTGATAGAAAGTAATTCAGTCAATGTTAAGATTATTTTTTGGTGATTAAATTTTTAATAAAATTTATTCAATAATATTCGCTAATCAATTTCTCCGTAAAATAATGAGCAAAAGTATCGTATCTCAATATTAAAATCGTTAGCAAATAATATATACGCTTCTCATAATTCAGTATATTAATAGAATAATGTTAATTTATAGAAAAAATTTGCGACCAAAAATTTTTCTCTAAGCACGACCTTATTTTGGGTCGCGACCCTTAGTTTGAGATCCCATGGTTAAGTAAAAAAATTTACATTATATTAAAAATTATTCAAAAATAAATCACGATTTGTATTCTCGTAAATAAACAGTTGTTAAGTGAAAAAAATGTTAATTAATAGCGCTTACATCAAAAAGCAGTTTTCCATAGTCGTCGTCGTCATTCTCGTGCGTTTTGGCCGCTTTAATATCTTCCTTCTCGTACTCTCCGCTCTTAATTCCGTCGTGAACCTTCTGCTCGTCCCGTTCGATCATTTCAATAAATTTGCTTAACGTTATGTCTTTTTGTTTTTTACTGCCAGCGCCAGCGGTAAAAATTTGGCCCCAAAATAAAAATTGCAGCAAAAGCACCGGAAAATGCTTCTGAAAAATATTTTCAACGCACACAGTATTATTAACAAAACAAGTGTCGAATACTTTGAGATTTAAGAAAACATGAAAAAATAATCTTATAATTACCATTTTATTAATAATGAAAATGAGATTAGCATAAAATATTCATATAGTAATTTTATTTACAAAAATTCACAAACAATAACTATGGTAATGATTAATCGTAAAATTAGTCGAAAAATTCACTTTGAAATATATGTGTATATATAATATATCGATTAACGTTATATCAGTTGACTAACTTTCATCGTGTAATTCATTAGCGACTGTTTTCACACTAACACACTAAACAAGTGAAAGAGACGCTTCCAACAAATTTTTAAGACATTAATCAACTATAAAAACCGATTTTTTGCATTCAGAAAAGAGACGTGTCTATAGAGATAAGTGTCTTAATTATAATCGAGACTTTTCACTATAACTCTATGAATCGGTTTCTCATTTCTCGACGAGCGCTATGCCCTAAACCATTGAAGTGAAAGCACTGTGAAAGACAATTGAGTGCGAAAATGTCGATTCTTTTAAGAGTTATATGGTTTTTTCAAGGCCCATAGAATAAGCGACTGGTACCGTACGATTTGTGACAATTTGATGTGCACGAGAGCATAACACTGGAGCGAAAATTATTATCATTAGTGGACATGTTTTTGACCACTTTGTACCATCCATGCCAGTTATGCCTACTGATGCGAGGCAGCACTTCATTCAGCCCTGACTTAGTGTGTATGGCATCACCGTATATATAGACTATTCTAGATATTATATGTATACCAATTTAAAATCGAAATAAGTTTTCTCGAGTTTGAACTCCACTTTCGTTTAGTACATTGACTTTTTCGTTTGTTTTCGGTTATGTTTTACTGTTTGAGAATTTTAGATGAAATTGCTTTTTTGTTTTAAGGCTATAATCGAAATAATTATAAGCAACGAAATTAAATTAATCATAAATAATGGTTTGGTTTAAATGAAACATGACTTTGATGTGATGAAATTTTTTCCAAAAAAAATTATAAAAAATTTATTTTCACTATATGTTATTTAATAGGTATTTTTAGAAATCGCATTTTCCCCATGAAAACTGTTATTATGTTTATTTTTCGAGACTAGGGTTAACAAATTGGGTCACCAAAAAAAATCAATTAAAAAATTGCTTAGATTATCTAATTTTAATGTAATGTTTTTCTTTATATTTTCTAAAAACAGAATGATTTAAGACTAAAGGTTTAAATACTAATTTCATAAATACATCGATTTCGGTAATAAATTAAACTTTTGAAGTGACAGCTAAATTTTATTTACCCGAAAAACTTACTTTTAGATAATTATAGCAATTAAACTAAATGCCATCACTAGATCACTAAACTATTGGTGTAATAATGTGTATTCACTAAAAGAAAAAGCGTGTCAAATAGAAGGTCAAAGTGACATCATGTGTCGCTAATGTAGTATTTTCAGTACAATTTAATTAACTTTCGTTTTACTCTATATTCGTAGAATTTTGTTAAAATATCTATTTTATTTATTTCTTTTTTTCTGGAGAATTTTGACAAAAAAAATATGACATAATAATATCGATTTTTTGCATATATAGAATTTTTCATTTAATACGAAGTTCGCATCACATTACAGGCGCATTACTTGTTGAATTAAAATATATTGACAAAAATATTTTCTTCTTACAGTAGAATTGTCAGAATTCGGGTAATAAATCATAGCATTTTTATTCAATAACAAAATTTAATATATATATATACATCTATATTTGTTGGATTGATTTGTGACGCGAAAAATATTGTCTTAAAATGTTATTTGTTTTTTAAAAATACTAAACCAGTAATCATGAGTTATAACGTATAAAATTACGTATTTATCAAAATTTTCTGTCTATAAAGTAATATATATTTTAGAGATTTAACAAAAAACTTAGACGTAAAGCAATATTATAATACAACACATGAAATATGATACTTTCTTTATTAAATTAATGGTGAATAAATTTTCATTTTTTTAAAGTATTTACGAAAAGGTTTCATCGAATTATTTAGACTTTACTTTCCTTTAAAATTTTTGATAACTCTCGACAAAAAAATGAATATGAAAAAACAAAAAATTTCTCTGAAACGAAGATAATAATATTTTTCAATTATCTTTCGCTAAAATACGACTCAAAAGCCAATTTATCACTGAAGCTGAACTTTTTTTTATATTATTTAATTAAAATCTATTTTTCAACGGTCGATAATTGTGCAACACTTCTCTTCATTCATATAATAAGCTTACCATTCTATAGTAAACCACAACTTTTTTGGCGTTAATTTATCATTTGAAAATTTTCTCAACACTTATCAGTCGAAGAAATGAATAGAAAATTCACGGAAAAAAATCAATAAAGTGATCAATTAATTAAAAATTTTATTTGAAGCTTATATACCATAACCGATAAACTTCCTAATAATTTTCAGAGATGATTGGTATTATTATTTGCTTTATTTGTATAAAAATGAAATTAAGAGAAAATCGGAAAATAATGCCATATTATTAAGCAATTATATTAATCTTAATCTTATTATTAGTTTGATTATATGTCACGTACAAAAAAATTGATTGTTCAATATAAGCAGCTAATGTCGCTTTCATGAGCTGATCTCAAGTGCCAAACGTGTCAGACGTGTCAGTGTTGCGGTCATCAAGCAATCACGTAAATAAAATTTCCCGTTTTATAAGCAAAATAATATTATTACTTAAGAATTTAATTTTATTTTCATTTGACTTTTATTTCTATCGGTGAGGTTATAAAGTTGAGAATTAGACGAAATTGTTTCCTGATTTATAAATAAAATCACGATAACAATCAGCAAATAATAAACTGATTTCGCATACATTGCCAGTTACTTAGAAACACACGAATATTACTGTCTTAATGGGATATTGAGATAAAAATAAATTCGATTTTTCTAATATTACGTTTTGAATCGAAATACTATTAACTAGTGTTGGGCAACGCTCGAGCGAATGACGCTCGGAGCTGAGCGTCGAGCGTTTGATTTTTCTTGAGCGTGAGCGCGAGCGCTGAGCGTCCACTTGTGAGCGTGAGGGAGCGTTCCGAGCGTCGGTTTAAAATATTTTTTGAAAAAAGTTTAAATAATTTGATTTTAAAATTTACTACGGTATACATAGGACGAACTAAGTTGAATAAAATCATTCTAAAGTCTATAAAAATTAATTTTAGAATTATAATTATGCTGTATATTGATTTATTTCTCAAATTAAATATGAATTAATTAAATTAAAATTTTTTGTCAAGATTTCTCCCAAAATGACGCTCAGTTTAGGCTTAGCGCTCGAGCGTGTAAGGAAAGTGAGCGCCGAGCGTTTAGATTTTATCGAGCGTGAGCGCTAGCGTTGAGCGTCAATTTTATGCCGAGCGCGAGCGTGAGTGCAGAGCGTGCCCATCACTGCTATTAACCATATGTTTCAATATTATTCTTGCAATTATACCGAACGTATGGGATGGTAAATTTGTGTAAAAAATTCAACTTTTGAAGACATCGTTTTCACTTACTTTTCGATAATTAAGGCAATTATAGATCACTTAACTTTAGGCTCAATACTTGCCTAATCACTGATGGAATAATTGTGTAATAGAAGGTCAAAGTGACATCAAGTGTCGCTAATATAGTTGTTTGAGTGCAATTTAATTAACTTTCGTTTGATTCGATTTTCGTTGAATTTCTTTAAAATATCTTTTTTTATTTCTTTTTCTCGTAGAATTTTTGTTGCCAAACAATAACGATTTTTTACTTATATAGATATTTTCATTTAATGCTAAGTTCAATTCACTTTATACTTCTCGAATTGAATTCGATTGAAAAATATTTAGATTTAAGAAGTCGGCCATAGAAGTCATGTATTATTAATAATTTACAAATTTAACTATCTATCTTTATTTGTAGGATTGTCTGGTGACCCGATAAACCGGTTACTTATGTAAGAATGTCAAGCACTATTTTTTAAATTTTAATATTCTAAACTTTAATCATAAATCTAAAAACATAAACTACACATTTTTATCAAAAATTTCTTTTTTATGCAGTTTATATAATATAAAGATTTAACAAATCTGAAACGAAAAAATAGTATAACTATAACAGTGTTGCGCTATTAAAAGGAATGTCGCAGATATTAAATTTTTTGTGATAAATGACTAGTTAAGCATCAAACTTCTACTATCTTCTTATTTGAAGTCAAAATTTTGTCTAGACTATTTTTTGCCAATTTTTTCATCTTTCTCAACAAATTTTTGCTACAATTGCATACGTTTTGTAGATAACTATTTGAATTAACATTTTATTAGACATATTATTATTCGATTTAAAAGCTAGAGTAAAATTAAACAAAAAATGAAGATCCTCCAGATAATTTTCATTAGTACTTCATTTTATTGCAGACTCTAATTTTTCATATATTTCTGCTGATTTATTTAATCAATTTATCATTAAGTTTTCTGGATTTACATTAATGGTTTTTTTTATGGAAATAGTAAGCTAGTGATTTTTTTAAAAGCATCTTTTTAATATGCTAATAAAAAATTCAAAATTTGAGCGCTCATTAAGTAAACGCCAAATGAGAAGCTTTAAATTAAAAAATACTTTTAATATTAATATTTGCAAAATTATCATTTTTTTGATCTATATTAGAAAAGTCTAAGAATTCCTTTTCAGTTGATTTTCATTGTATGGGCATTTTAATCTTTGAATTTATCGTTGAAATCCGCGGAATTTTATAGTCCACAGTATTTTTGGAACAAATATTTAAACATAAAATTTTTTGAAACAATTAAATATTTTTTAATTATCCCTTAATTTAAATATTAGAATTAACTAATAAACTTGAAATCAAATAAAAAACTTATTCAAACTTTGTTTCTAAATAATTTCAATTTTATTTATAATAGGGCTAAAACTGTGTGATAGAAGTAGATATTTTTAATTACGATTTTTTAAAAAAATCAAAAGTATAATCAAAGTATACAAATCAACAAATTATGTCACCAATTTTGTTCCCTTTAAACTATAAACCATAATGAACTATAAAAGCAAAATGATAATAATTAATATAATTATCCAGTAATAGCGTCGTGTTATTATATAACGCAATTTGAAGTTAAATGGCCTTTTAAATATATAACTTCATCCAATTACGTTAAATTACTGAATAAAATAATCTACTCTTTCTAAGATTTTTCAGAAACATAAAAAATAGTTTGTTCAAAATAAATAGAAACACTTTTTTTAAGAAACCACTCATGAAATCTCTTGTGTGGGAATTAAAGTCTATAAATTTTAAAAAGAGCATTAAAAATCTAAGAAATTATACATTATTCTGCTCAATAAAAATAGTCTATAAATAATTCAGAATCGTATTCAACAACTTTTGCATAATTCTTGTTTCAAAGATTTTTAGATATGAAACAAACATTTTGTATTAACGTATAAGCGATACAAACTCGAAGTCGAAAAATTTTTAACTCCCAGTCCCTCCAGCAATATTTTACGCAATTCCCGCGGGACCCACTCCCGTAGAGGTAAAATTAGGTTCCCGCCGCTCCTATCCCGCAGTTCCTGCAAATTCGACTAAAAACATAAAATTCGTATGAAAAAATTCATAATATGCTGTATAAAAATGTAATTACCGTAGATAAATATGAATTTCATGGTTGACATACAATTTGAAATAATATAAATATATCAAATATATATTTTTTTAAAAATTAAAAATAATGTGAAAAAATCACGATTCATAATAACTCGTTGAATTTAAACATAACTATATTAATACAAGTGGTTTGCAGGAATAAAAAGATTTGCGGGATTCCCGTAAATTCCAGCATATTTTTAGCCTATTCCCAATCCCATCCCGCGTATTTTATAAGTAATACCACTCCCTCCCGCTTTCCGCGGGACCCGTTTTCAACCTCTAATACAAACACATACACACACCGCTCACAAAATGGCTGTTGGATTCTTTGAATACACATACTGTGATAAATAAACTAAAGCGTTAAAAGTCAATATCGATCATAAACTTGATGTGAGTAAAACTTCATTAGCAATAAGTTAACAAAAGCTAACAAAACCTTCTGAATGTTTCACATCAAATTACGAATAAGCGTTTTATTTTTCTTTCGCCGATCGACAGAATATGAACTTAAGCGCTGTCGATATACTAAACTACAACTGAGTGTATTATACTGATGGGAATCATAAGAATGCTTTCACAAGAAAAACGGATCAATTTTTATTCCCTAAGTTTATAAGCTATACATAGCTTATAGAATGTATGCAATGTGTGTCACAATAAAAATTTATTATAATAAATTTATATAACTATTTTGTTTCGCCTTAATTTAATCGAATAAATCTTATAAAACACATCGTTTGATACCGTTCGGTACGCGTGATATCCATTAAGTATTATGTAAATTATATGAAATTTTTACTATAGTAGAACTAATTCGCAGAAAACTATTTTTTAAAAATAATCGTACGTACGCTTCGTTATATTACTCAATGGTAGTTAAAGGGATACTTTGACTGAATAATTTATAAGTAAATATGCAAATACTCCGCTGGCAAAGTGTGCGCTAGTTTTCCCTTTTTCCTACTGATAAAACTCAAATACTATGGAAATATTAAAACGCAAAAATGACAGAAGCCGTTATTAAAACTGTTATGCATGAATGACATAATGATCGCATACTTGTTTTCGATCAAAATAGCTTTAAGATATTAAAACGTGATATACGTTAATATTCCGCACATATCTTATACACTTACACAACAGCTAAACTGAAAATAAGTATGAATAGCAGGAATTTTTAGTTCCATACTATCAATAATAACTATAGAATTGAAAATGAAATGCTGTCGTGCTTTATTTGAACATAAGCTTGATATTACTGAGTATTTCGATAGACTCTGAAATGTAATATCTCCTCTTGAAAATATGAGTAAACATGAGAGAAAAAATATGATGAAAAATAAACCGACAAATAAGTTGCTTCAAGAGACCATTGCTATGATATTGTGGTTTTTTATGTTAAAAGCATTAAACTTATAAATGGGCACTCGATTTGATTGGCCCTGTGGGCTCCCTGACATATTTTTAGGGCAATTACGGGCTGGGCTATATTTTATAAATAAGCAAAATTTTTATATTACACATTTTGTGTCTTAAAAAATTTCCAAATATTCTTATCTGCGTATAACATATAAGAAAAATACTTAGTTGACTCTATTGAAGTAATAGGATTTTAAATAAATTGAATATTATAATTTATAGTATATGTAGGTTCCCAACGGGTCACTGACACTTTATACGGGCCTAGTCGGGTCGGGCTTTAAATTTGTCAAATAATTGGGCTTGGTCCTAGCCTAACAAGGAACAATCGGGCTTCAGTCGGACTCAGACCTGAAAATTTAAAAAATTTAATAGTCAGATAATCATAGTAGTTTATTAGTTTTAAATTTAATATAAAATTTTTAATAAAGGTTCAAATTTTGTGAGTATATATTTTGTTAAAAACTTTCGTTAAATTCTTGGTTAGGGAACCGTAACATGAATCCTTTTTAATAAATATTTTTAAAAATCCATAAATTATTTGTACGGTTAAAATAATTTCAATTCGAAATAATATATAAAACAAGAAATAACCAATAATATAAATAATATATAAATCAACTATTCTTTTCATGTACATCTGTAAATGTACAAAATATTTCTTTTGAGTTTCTTGTGAAGAACATTGGTTTTTATTTTTTCAATTATTAGAAGTGTTAATGAAAATACAGTTTTAATGTATTCGGTAATGTAGCGTAATGCCTATAAATGACAATTTTTCGTTTATAAAATATCTATATAAAAGATGAGTTCAAAGTTTCCTATTTTAATTCCATAAAATTAATATTCTTAACTTTATTATAATCTTTGCTCACATTTATTTTAATGGATAATTTGAAAAACCTCTGATACAGGCAAACAAAATTATAAAATCTTTATAATAAAAGCTCAAACGATTATATGTATTCCCGAACACAGTTACTTAAAGTATGAACTGTATATTTTTGATAAAACATATCTTAAACATTAGAGAAAATTGCTAACAAAATTTTATTATCATTATTATGAGAATAAGCTTGAACTGTTTGTGCTTAAGCTCTAAACCTGTGATAAACTGAGCTTACATGAAACAAAACACTTGAGCTTTAGTAAATAAAATTATATTGAATCTATAATTATTTTAATTATTTTATACAATATTATCAATTATATCCATATCATAATATGAATTGAAACACGTTACACGTTTTATAATTTAAAATTACATTCAATAAAAAATTTGAGTTATTATCAGTAGACTTGTTTTTTTATAAACTAATATATTTCAGTATTGCAAGCAATATTTTAGTGACTACATTGTAATAAAAGTAATATGAGATGAAATTTGAAAAAATTATAAACATATTTGTAAAACAATTATAATAATAAACTCAACATAAGCTCATAAAGCTCAGTATCGGAAGCTAGAGCTTGAGCTTAATAAGCTGAAGCCCCAAATTTGGTGAGCTTAAATTTGAATTACAGGCTCGAAAAGGTTAAATGAGCTTTGCATTGAGCTTTAGCTTATTCTCATCCCTATTTATTATGTTTAATACATGGATTCATATACACAAATCATTAAATTTTTCGATCATATAACAAAAATCAGTACTTTTGATCCTGAGACTTTCGAGTAAAAATAAAAAATTTTGTAGTATTGTGTTTCATTTTAATCAATTTATAATGATTGTGCTAGTTTTTAACATATTTTATTTTTAATTAAAACAATTTAATTAATAACGATAATATTTGCTCTATTGTATGAAATTCTCAGTTTTCAATGTATTTATGATTAATTTCAGATTAAATATTAAATTTTTTTTATTGTATCCATACTAGCACTCCATTAATGTTTGAATCATTATACAATGATTTATTGTTCGATAACTAAAGCTATAATAGATTTCAAGTTATTTTTTTAAACTGAATAAAAAGTTCTGTTAAGCTTAATCTTTGAAGAAAACAAATGCATTTTGCTTATTGATTTAAAAATAGAAGAATAAAAGAAAAGTAGTATAAAACTGTGTTTCTGTTTTTTAAAAATTTATTTAAATCGTTTTACTCAAATATTATCAAAAAGTATAAACAGTATAAAAAATAGAAAAACAAAATTTTTTTTTCTACTATTAAATATCTCAACAATCAATAATTTACTCAACAGTTAAACGAGTATTGTTAATACGAGTGTACGTGTGCAGTGTATTGATTTTTCATTCCCTTCACTGAGAACTTATGCATATTTTTGATTTACCGTATTTTATTCATATAAAATCTCGAATTTTTTAAAATTATTTTTTGCTTTTATTTACTTTTTTTCATATTTTATTTGAATTTCGCTTCCGCTATAGCTTTGAATTTTTAATTTAAATTGTATTTGACTAATGGGTCAAGCAAAATAAAATTTAAAAATTAATTTCATTGGATTTTATTTTTACTTATAATTTAGATTAATTTGTAATAAATTTTAATTATAGTGTTGAGTTTAATTTTAATTAAAATAGAAACAGAAATATTTGAATTTATGAATTTTTTGGCTTTTTCTTTTACTTCGCAAAAAAATAAAATTAAACGTAAACCTTAAAAACAAAATTAAAATATTTGAAAGTTAAATATAATATCAAAAAATGATTTAACAAGTATTTGAAAGATTTCATAAATTATTATCTGTCTATATTTCTTAACAAATTATATTACAATAAGGAACCAATATATTTTGAATAAAAAGTAAAAGAAAATGTAAAGATAAATTAAAAGTAAACACATGCCAACGTAACGAATAAAGAACAAAATAAATGTAAAATTTTAATTTGAAAGATTTGTTAAACAAAAATTTGTTAAACAACACAAACACAATCGAAGCGATAGAAAGTTAATATTTAAATCAAATTTTAAGATTATGTTTGTTTTATACATTAAACTAATTTTCAGTATAAATCTTTTAATTATAAGAAATAATATTTGCTTTACGCATCTAATTCCAAGTTAACAATGTTTTTTCAAGCAAAAATTCGATTATACTTTACATTTATTTTGAATTCATGCTCTATTATTGTTTGAATCGGATTTTATAAAGATTTATGGTTTTCTCTATTTTGATAACTAAAGCTATAATCGATTTCAAGTGAATTTTATTTAAAAGTGAATAAAAAAGTTCTGCTAAGCTTTATTTTCTGAGAAAACAAATACCGTTTGTTTATTGATTTAAAAATACAAGAACTGTTTGTAATAAAAAAAGAGTCAAACAAGTGAATATTTTTCTTATAAACCTTACGTTTCTGTATGTAAAGTTTATTTAAAACATAAATTTTCTCAATTATTATCAAAAAAAACTAAATATTTTTTTCCATTATTAAATATCTTTGCAATCAATAATTTATTCAACAGTTAAATAACGAATGTTACTGTAAGTGTATGTGTGCTGAGTATTGATTTTTCATTCGCTTTCGCTTAGAAGTTTTGCATATTTTAGATTAATTCTCTTCATATACCTTACATACGATCGTAATAAAGAGTTTTATATAAATACTTATCTTTAGGTTTGAGTTTGCTTTACGTTTAAAAAAATGAGAAAATGCTAAACAAATATTAGAGCGCATAATAAATTGTGAACTTTAAAGAAGGTTAATATATTATTTCTTAATAAAATTAGAATAAGATACGTTGTCTTACAATTTATTGATTAAAGCAAATAAAAAAATTTAATTTATTATACGATAAAAACAAAATGTTTATATTTAATAATAAAAGAAATCGATTCATGTAACCGAAATTTTTTATCAGTAAATGCCAATACAGTTTTACTTAAACTTATTTTATTCTGACGTAGTTTTATATTTAAATTTCACTTCCATTTCTGTTCGTTTATTTTCTCGAGTGAATTTAAATTCCAAAAAAGTAATAAAACCTGAATTTTCCAAAAAAAATTGAACTTATTTCTTATTAAATTATATAATAGAATATTTAATGCACCGAATTCACTGTGAAACCGAAAATTTATTTTGTCGATCCATAGTGAAAAATAAAATACAGTATGATTTTATATTTCGTATAAATTAAAGTCCAAAACGTAAGTAACATAATATACTGTAATTATGTTTAGATAACTTGTGCATCTATCATATACTAAAAGTCATATATATTTTCGACTTAGTAAGTGATGATAACAATTGTTTGTACATAAAACTGGATAAAAAACTAATTAACTAAAAGATATTTAGTACTGTTATGTATTTCCAAATCATGAGACGTTTTAGCAATTATCGTGTGAGCAAATTATTTATCATATTTTTCGATTATAAAAAATTTGAATCGATTAAACTATGATTAATCTATTTAACATAATTACCTGTTTCTTTACATAATTTTTCAAAACATCTTTTAATTAAATTATGTTATAATATTCTTTCATTAAACAAAACAAATTTTTGAACCTTAAAAAATTTCTGAACGTGTACTGAAATTTATTATTATTTCCGAAAAAACATGTTGTTTTAGCGTAAAACCAAACGTAACCGTTTCTAACTTAATTAGGGTTTATGTCACTTAATGTTAATCACGACAGCAAACGGAAACTTTAACAAATCACACAAAATCACTAAATGACGAAAAGGAAACTTTATAATTGTATTTGTGTCTTAAACTTAATACTCCCGATACTAAAGGCAATTTCGTTTTGTTTTTGTTTCATTGTTAGGAAATTCCCTTTTGGCTTTCCTCCTTAATTTTTTAGCAAATTATTTAAATAATAAAAAATGTTAAAATTTGATTTTACAGTCGTATTATAGATAAATTTAGGATTTATAATCGTCCGACATCTACTAGTCGAATACACTACATATTTTTCATCACATTTTTCATGAATCACAAAATAATTAGGCATAAATAAATTGTATAAATTACAAAAATTGAGGAAATTTATTCAAGTAAAAAAATTTTAATTGCTTATTTTAATTATATTTGTTTAAAATCTGCTAAATATAAGGATCAGTAAAATTTTCTTTTTTTTGAAATTACGTCTTATTGATGTGCTATTTCTGGAATTGGGTGCTATTGTACAAGAATGTGACGTATTTTTATCTTTTTCCTCTTTCATAATCTCGTTATTACCTTTTGTTATTTATGTAATAACTCCTTTTTGATGCTTCAGAGATGAGAAACAAAAAGTTTTCGCTTTTTCATTTTATACCTTAGTATTGTAATAAACTCTTTTTCGACAATATAGCTGTGTTAGCAGTGTTACCGTTGGCTGTTACAGTATATCGCATGGAGAAATCGATCGCTGCTGATGCAGACCTTCAGGTGATTTTTCACGTTTGTTAGCTGTAGCACTACAGTCAGCATTGCATTCGACCGCATCTTTCCATTTCATACTCGTTTGTTGGCATAAGTTTGTCGATATTTCTTTATTTGCTTTTTTGCGTAACAAACCCAAACCCAATTTGTATTTTAATAGTTTCCATTCACTAGATTTTCTTACACATGCTGATGCTGTGGCCGTCGTTGCTGTGGCAGACGACGGCGAAGATATTGTGACATATTTTCTTGAAAACACTGTCCTCTATTGCTACAACAATGAGCGCAAATTCTACAAAGAAAGAAACGTTGGCTTAACTACCGTTTCAATAAAATTTGCTTCTGTAACGGATCATATCATATATAATCTTATCATTCTTACGACGAGACTGTTTTGTCCAGATGTCCATTTTTAAAATGGAATTTTATATTTTAGCAGTTAATTTCTTCAATATTAATTAAAGAATAGTTGAATACAATAAATATTACGAAAGTTTTAAATTTAAATAATCATTTATCAGTTTTATATATTGTCATTTGAATAGGTCTAGTTTTCAGAATATGCTAGAATTCTTTTATTTCTCTCTTTGATTTGTAGCCAATCTATAATCACTAACATCGCACAAAAAACTTCTTTGCTCGTATACGGTCTGCAGTATTTTGGTTTTGTTTGCAGAGATGAGGAAAGTTCATTTGGACTAAAATCAATAGCTGTTACTTTAGTATTTGAAGCATTTATTTACAGTACTAGAGCTGCTCTTTCTTAGTTTTCTTGTAATTCGTATCGCTCAGAGAAATACAAGCAAAACCAAAGCTAATGCTGAGATTAAAGCTGAAAAGTGCTAGTTTTAAGCTTTAGTTCGCAGTTGGATATCACATCTTTTCTGACCTTAATCTTAATATCGCAAAAAAACAAACCAAATGCAGTATATTTGGTTTAATCGAGAGTTTTTTACATATATATTTCTCTTGCTTTTGCGTTCAATCAAAAGGTTTATTCTAAGCTCGCCTTAACCGTTGTTTAACTGTATTCTCTGTTTGATTTTTTCTTAACTTTTTTGCTGATTATTAGGCAGTAAAACAAAATTGATTTCGCGATAATATTGGATTAAATTTATAAAAACACATTCGTTTAAATGCTAATTCACTATTGCGAAACAGAGAATAAACTTCAATATACATCAAATTGAAAGTTCGTGTCGCTTTGTTGACGCTGCTGTCGCCGACATTAATGCATGTTAATACTAGTATTAAGCTATACTTTATACTATAGTTTATAGTTACAGCTTAGTTATCACTTTTTTGATTACTTAAATCTTAATAATGCAATAAATAAACCAAAAAAGGTATATTTAGTTAAGTCAATAGATTTTCTTAATATTCCTTTCTCGTTTGTGTGCGTTCAATCAATAGGATTATTCAAAGCTTGTTTAACTGTTTCTTTTTACTGTTTTCCAATCTTTTTGCTGATTACGCTCCGGTAAAACAAAATTGTTTTATCCACTCTATTACGCTGTTATTGGTTTTGATTTGACATCTGTTTCTATCGTTCGCTTAAATGCTTAATATACATGTATATTTAATCGTATGCTAATTTAGTTTGTATATCAATAACAAGTAGTAATTCTATTCTGATTTTTCTAAAATGGAAACGCAAACAAATTTCTATATGAAACCAACAATACATGTTAGCCATTGTTGTCGTTTTTTACTTTTACTTTATTTTTCTGCTCTATTTATGATTTATTGAAAATCGTTTTTTTGTAAGTGTTTTATTTTAAGAAAAATTTAATTTTGTTTTTTATTGCATATATTTAAACAAAAATATATTCTTAGAGTTTCGCGTAATAAATAATAAATTTTGATATGATTTTATTATAAGTACACACTTATTCATTTTTTATTACATTATTATTTGTGAATTACTTAAAGCGATTTTTCTATTAAATAAATTTCATGATATAAATTGATAGGAAAACAAGATCGGAACGGTCAT